>NW_004624867.1:3197557-3218100 GCF_000247695.1 Heterocephalus glaber
AAAGAATGGCTGCTATCAAGAAATCAACCAATAAAAAATGCTGGGGGAATTGTGGGGAGAACAGAATCCTCCATTTTTGGTGGGAGTGCAGAATAGTGCAGCCACTATGGCAATCAATATGGAAATACCTTAAAAAGTAGGACTAGAGATCTCATTTAACCCAGCTATTCCCCTGCTGGGTATCTTTCCAAAAGAATTAAAATAATCGTACCACAGCGATATATGCAGCATAGTTTGTAATAGCTGAAAACTGGAAACAGCCCAATTGCCCATCAGCTGGAGACTGGATAAAGAAGATGTGGTTGTTTTTATTTTGTTTTTTTTTTTCATAAAATGAAATATTACTTAGCCATAAAGAATGAGAAACTGCAGTCATTTATAACTAAATGTATGTACATTGAGGCCATACTCTTTTTTTTAAATTCTTAAGTTCTTTTATTGGTACATTTTAGGTATACAATATATTAACATTTGTCATTGGGTGCTTGAACCTGTACATGATGTATCTTGGTTCTTATTTTTTCCCCATTACCTGTGAGTCCTTCACCCCCTCCACCCTTCTATTTACATAGACATCATTTCCATTTTTTTTCTTTTCTCATAATTTTTCCTTTCCCTTCTTTCCTTTCCCCTTCCCCTCCCTTCACCCCTACCTCTTTGGACCTTTTTTCCTGTTTCAAATTATCAATTATTCATTTTAATCACATTAACCCTTATTTACACTTTCAGTTTCTCATACTAGAGAAAATATTTGGTATTTACACATGTCATATTTATTTCACTTAAGAATATGGCCACAATATGCATCTATTTAGCTATAAATGACTCTAATTTCTCATTTTTTTATGGCTGAGTAGAACTCCATTGTATAAAAAACCACATCTTTATCCAGTTTCCAGTTGATGGGCACTTGGGCTGTTTCCAAGCTTTAGCTATTACAAACTATGCCAGTATAAACATGGGTGCACATATGTCACTGTAGTATGATTCTTTTAATTCTTTAGGGAAGATACCCAGCAGGGGAATAGCTGGGTCAGATGGTACGTCTAGTCCTAGTTCTTTGAGATATCTCCATGCTGATTTCCACAGTGGTTGCACCAGCCTGCATTCCCACCAGTAATGGAGAAGGGTTCCTTTCTCCCCACACCCCTGCCAGCATTTGTTATTAGTTGATTTCTTGATAGCAGCCATTCTTTGTGGGGTGAGGTGGAAACTCAGTGTTGTTTTCATCTGCATCTCTTGAATGACCAGTGATGTTGAACATTTTTTTATATATTTATTTTTTGCTTTTACTTCTTTGTCTGGGAAATGTCTGTTCATTTCAGATGCCCATTTTTGAATTGGGTCTTTGAATTTGGGGGATCTGATTTTTTTTCAGTTCTTGATATATTCTAGATAGTAGTCCTTTGTCTGAGGTACAGCTGCTAAAATTTTTTTCCCACATTGTAGGTTGTCTTTTAGCTCTGCTGGTGGTTTCTCTTGCAGTGCAGAAGCCTCTTAATAAGATGAGATCTCAGTTGTTGATTCTTTGTGCTAGTTCCTGTGCTACTGAGGTTTTGTTCATAAAGTCATTCCTGTGCCAGTATCTTTGACAGTTCTACCTAACCTAACTTCCAAAAAGATTTCTGTTTTACTAGTGTTTCTGTTTTAATATTTACATCTTTCATCTACTTTGGTTTTAGTTCAGTGCATGGTGAAAGATATGGGTCTAGTTTTAATCTTTGGCAGGTTGAAATTCAGTTTTCCCAGCACCATGTATTAAATAGGCTATCTTTTCTCCAATGATGGTGGTTGGCTCCTTTGTCAAAGATGAGGTGGCTGAGTATGTCTGGAGTTGTTTCTGCATCTTCTAATCTATTTCACTGATCCTCAGGTCTGTTCTTTTTCCAGTACCATGCTGTTTTTATCTGAGGCCATACTCTTAGGTGAAATAAAGAGGACTTATATGTAAATACTGAATAGTTTCTCTGGTGTGAGAAACTGAAAGTGTAAATAAGATTCAAAATGCATAATAGATAATCTGAAACTGGAAGAAAAGGTCTAAAGAAAAAGAGGAGCAGGGGCAAGGAAAGAAAGGAAAGGAAAAAAATATGAGAAAAGGAAAAAATGGAAACAAAGTCTTTATAAATAGTGAGGGGTGGAGAGGTTGAAGAGAGGGCAGGGGAATAGGGAAAAAATAAGAACCAAGATATACTGTGTAAATGTACAAATTCCCAGTGATGAATGTCATCATATTGTGTACCTAAAATGTACCAATAAAACTAATGAAAAAAAAAGAATTTTGTGTGATCCAAAAGCTAGAGAAATATTTCATTATTCTGTGAACTATATTACTCACATTCAGGGTATGTATTTTGTTCATCTATACATCTCTTCTGTGAATTTTAATTTTCCCATGTAATTTGTGTATAGCATATGTTACTTTGAATGATTCAAATTTAATTGAGTATAAATCAATCAATGAAATACTAAGAAATTTCTCCATAGTAGTATATGCTCTGCAAAATTGCAATAACAAAATAGTACAGTAGAATAAAATTTAAATGAGCATATCTTTTTCTATAGGCCATATCATAAATGCTAAAAATATGCATCTTTAATTGAATCTGACAAATGTTTTCAACTTTTAAATTACCTAATGCAATCATATGTTGAAGCACAAGCAATGGAATTTCTTTTGGAAATTCCTAGGGTATCCTGAAATTTGTTTCTCAGTATTTTTCTCTATAAAAGAAATACTATAATATGAGTACACTTTCCTTTTTATATAATACAAACACTATTGCTTTGTCAGAAATTTTAAATAAATATCACTACAAATTAACAGAGATCATTGGCCTGCTCACACCAAATTTCAGGTGGAAGAATTATTTCTCATGAACTGGTAATATTAAGAATTTACAGCATATGATCAACTAAAACAGAATCATTGAAGTCTCTGAACATATTTCAAATTATCAGAGGCATTTTGAGTTGAATAAACAATAAATTAGAGTAGTGAATACTGCTAAATATTTTCAAATTTATACTTTAATAAAACCAGAAAATAGTCTAGAATATACCTTGAATTCTATAATTAGTATGACCTAGTTATAAATAGTTTTTAACATGTAAATAAATATTAATGAAATATAAAATTCAAACTATGATTATAGCAATCCTCTAACATAAAACTACTTCAAATATAACTAAACTAGTATATTCATTAAAATAAAACTCATCCCAGTTACAAACAAGAGCACAACTCAGTGGTTAATTAAGATAAATTTTTAAATTTTCTCCCCCAATTGTTAATATTTTTCTATCCACTAAAGCAAATTAAATATAATTAAAATAACAAAAACAAAGAATCTGATACATGTTTCCATATCTTTGGATTACATACAGAAATTTCATAGTTATTATTGTTAAGATTTTATTATTTATCATATTTAATATGCACAATATTTAGAATTTATTTTTCTCACATAATCTAAAATCAAGTGCATACTATCATATCACAATTTCTTAATTTCACATTCTTTTGTACAGTGCTTTGTGTTAGACATTTCCTTAAATAGTTTACCAATGTGAAATGATCTAAAACTCAAAATGTTCCTACAAAATAATCACTACTATCTTCATAGGTGATTAAATTGAAGAACACATAAACAAATTTGTACAAGTTCCCATGGAAAGCACATGTCAAAGCTGGTATTTAAAGAGACCAACCAGGCTCTAAATTCCAGCTTTTTCAAAGAAAGCATTCATTATTTGTAGAATTGTAAATTCATAAAGAATTGATAATTGATAATTCTTTATGTACTCTAAAAATACAATAATAATACACACCAATACTGTAGCATACCACTTTGTCATCAAAGAAATCTGTAGACAAAAATTTTGCAGTAATCCTTTGAGACATTAATCAAAAAAAAGAAATTCAGAATAAACAGAATTTACAATATCTACTTCTGGGTTCTTTGGTTGCATGGCAGCAAATGATTTACAGTAGTATGATATTTTATAGGTTACAATAACTTTTGGTATTTTATAAGCAAATATCTCTTGCATGTGAGACTTTTCTCTCCACTGAGGCATTTAGTTCCTGTTTCAACTTAACAGTACTTATTTAATTTAAAATATCAGTAGAGATAATTTTGAATAATTTACATATTTATGACATTTAATTTTCTACTTATGAACATGCTCTACTATATTCATAAAATATTTCCCAGTCTTCAATACCATTTTATACCTTTATTCTTATATATTCTGTTCTACTCTGATTAAATATCCTTATGTCTTTATTATTATATTCTGTACTATTTTAAGTGCACCATTTCCCTATTACTATTGCCAAGTACTTATACTTTCAGCATAAATAATTGATTCCAAGATATTTCTTTTTAATATTAACTATATTTCTAATATTTAAGTAATCTTTCCACCATTTATTTATTAATTTATTCATCAATTCATTTTTTATTAATTTTACATGATATATAGACATTTTCATTTTCCAAGAAAGGGAGAAAGGGAAAGAAAATAATCAGAAGACTTCATGGTATCTATTTTTTCCTCAGCTTCCACTCTGTAATTTTTGATGTACTAAATTCCTGCTAAGAGAAATTAAACCCCCCAAAATGATAAATTCACCACTGGTTGTGTTGTACATGAAATCTGAATGTTCATTTAAAATTGGAGAATATATTTACAAAGCAAATTGGATAAATAGAAAATAGAATTACTACTCAATCCAGTAATTTCACTAGTGAGTATATGTCTAAATGAATGTAAGTCAAGAGCACAAAGAAATAGTTGTACCCTGATGTTTACAGTAGTAATCATAGTACTTAAATTTTGAAACAAACTAAGTGTCCATTCACAGTTGAATGAATGAAATAAATGTGATAAATATATATATATGCACATATCATTATTATTCATTTGTAAGAATGTGAAAACCCTGTCATTCTTTGAATGCATATATAATCTGAAGTGCATTGTAAGTAAAATAAGCCTGCACATGACAACTGTTAAATGAACCCATTTAAATAAAGTTTCTGAAATAATCTGCAGCAGGGGAGAATGATGCTTGCCAGTGGACAGCAGAGGAATAAGTGATAAAGGTGGAGTACTTGGTGGCTTTTTTTTTAAGGAAAGGGAAATACATAGATTATTTCTGTATTAAATAACAGAAAAATACAGAAATTTTAGGTTTTGAATTGTTGTTCTATATGTTTAATCAATAAAAAATACTTTGTCATATATACAAAGATATAGTAAATACAGACGGGGTTTCTTTCATATGAAACACTGCAAGAAATTACCATATTTTGTGAAGTAGCAAAAGTAGACATCGAATCAATGGAACAAAGTTAATAGCCTGAAGTTTGTGCTATTATTTTTATTATGAACCAAATCAAAATAAGCCATCAGGAAAATAAAGACAAAACAGTAAATTGTCTTATTAGAAAACACAGCAAAGGGGCCAGGGATGTAGCTCAGTGGCTTGCCTATCTGGCAAGTGTGAGGCCTTGAGTTTGATTCCCAGTACCAAAAAAAAGAGAAAGAAAAAGAAAATATGCAAGGAAGTAATACCCTTTTATTATAATATTAAAAATAAATTCAGTTAATATAAAGAAACAATTTAAAAATTAAATTTGAAAAACTGAAAACTGAAGGTGCATTTTTAACTAGCATTATATAAAGATAATAATTTGTAACTTCAAATTAAGTGAAAATATTTACAAAAAAATTCAACCTAGTAAATGACATGTGTGAAATGTATAAACACCTGTACATTAGAAACAAAGTAATTTTTTAAATGACAAGTTAAATTGTGCTAAAATACAAGAGATATACTCAATAACAATGATTGGATTCCCCAGGATTTGGTGGCATATGCTTATAATGCCAGCTACTCAGGAAGCTGAGAGAGAAGAATCACAAGGTTAAGGACAGCTTTGATAATTTAGTGAGATGCTGTCTCAATAAAAGAGACAAAAAAAGAAAAGATCGGTGGGTATAGCTCAGTGGTAAAGTACCTTCCTGATATTTGTGAGGCTCTGGGTTCTACAAATAAAATAAAAGAAAATGAACTTACAGAAGACTAGCTTACTACAGTCTGTCATGAATTTAATACTAATAGCTCTGAAGAATACATCAGCATTGCATATAGTAAACAAAAGAAAAAAATTGACCATTTCTGAAATATTTTTCATGCTTCAAATAAATTAGTTTCTATACTTTCAAAGCATATATTTAGTGTTTTAGGAAGATAACATTGTAATGTTATATTTAATGTACTAATAGTTCATTATTGAAGATTTTAAGACTTTATACAAAGATTTATATTATATATTACATAATAATTTTTACATATTAAAAATTAAAACAATTCTTTTAGAAATATAGAACAAAAAGTTGGCTGTTGTAATTGTCATAAATCATCATGAAATCTAGGTGTGACACTCAGGTTCTTATATCCTTCAGTTCATCCAGATTTATGATAAGATTTTCAAGTAAAAAATGTCCTTGAACACATTTTACATATTTTCTAACAGTGTGTTTATTAAGTATATATTAGGTCTCTTTCAGAATTTAATTTACATGGTAATAAAATTCACTGTCTTTAATTATATTGGGGTCATCTCTAAATCCAAATTCTTAAACAGAATTCCTGCATGTTCAACTTTTAGTATCTACTTTATCAATTGATTTAACATATATTACATTTTTCTTGGAATTCTCAATTAAAATGATCTGCTTGTGACATGTGCTAAAACTGAAGTGGAAAACACACAAAAATATCTAAATTATTTCAAGTCAGTAAAACCATTTGTGAATAAAAGTTCCTCTGATATTACTAATCAGAATTAAGATTAGTTCTAAATTCTCCATAATTGCTACCTTCTAATTACAGGAAATGTTATTTTAAACTCAAAATCTGTCAGAAAATGCCCTGAAATGATGGCTTATGTATATTTAATTGCTTTGACATTTATGAATACTGTAATTTTAATGAGCATATTTAGACTTAGTGGGGAGTTACAAATTTTTCAAAGAAACTTTACAAGAGTTCAATATTAATTAGCTAAATTTTAATAAAAGCTCATATATAAATTGCTAACACCTTTGCATGTATATATCTTAATTTTTCATAAAATTCTTTTTTATTTAAAAACATGCTTTCCAGACTTAGACTTAATGGTCACAGTTTGATTTGAGACAAACATCAAGAGAATTTTCCAGTCTTTAGGATTAATCAGAATTTTCCGTGATGTTATTGAAACCAGAGAGAGAGAGTAGAGGCAGCTCATAAAATCATTCCCTCTTATAACTCACCATTATTTTCTCCTTTTTGCTCAAATTTGAGGAGAGACACTGATGTATTGAAAGACAATGGTCTAAAAATACAATGACCCTACTGAGAACAGTGTATTAGTAATCAACTAATAATCATACTGGCAGATACTGAACTGAGGTCTACAGCTGAATAATGCCTTAAATCAGAAATAAATTTTAGAGTGTATTCCATTTATATATAATAAATTATGTGTATGTGTCAATAATTGCCATGGGAATCTTGGGGGAAATTGTTAAGTAAACAAGAATCTATATGTTTTACTTTCCATCTTCCACTGCATCAACTAATCTCAAGAGTTGTTGTTTACTCCTCCCTATTCTAGAAACCAACTGATTCCAGAAAACATTGCACTGTCCATAGTCTCCTATTACAGTCTACTCCTTGCAGTCTAAAAAGATGTGAAATCATCACCAGAAAGCAAAAATTGTTAAGGGGGAAAAAGAAACCTCTAAAATTTTACAGGGGTCTGTAGAATCAAAAACCCAATATATCTGTCACTGAAACTATTACTATTAATTATCTATTAAACTCAAAGCTGCCATTAATATTTTTCAGAAATATCATTTAGGGTCAAAGAATATTACTTTTAAAGCAGTTCAAAGGGAAGTGTGAATACAGTTTAATCATTTTTATGTATGAGCTGTTCAAAAACAAATGCTCTTTCACCCAAATATCTTTTTCATTATTAAAAGCCAGGGAGTACAAGATTTTTAAAATTTATTTTTTGTAATCATATGAGTCAAAATTTGGACTTCTTCCTGATTTACAGGTGACTTAAATATTTTATCTGTTCTCAAGTACAGGAGATCTATGGATACCTATGAGTGAATAGGATTCTCCAGTATATAGTATATGTTTTTGTGATTCTAGGAGTTTTTCACTTTAAAAGAAAGCATTTACCATGTTAACTAATGATGCTATTTGAAATGTGATCAATTGTAACAAAAGAAAAATGATTATATTTTTCCTTAATGACTTCCTTGAGAATTCCATTATTATTTTTCCTATCAAAAAGTGAAATATTTTTAAAAATGAAAATTACAGAAGCACTAGGAGAAAAATAAATACTTTTTAACTTTAGAAGTTATTAATATATATTTTGAAGTTTTACTTGGATTTAATGAGAAACAAACCAAGATATCTAAATGATGGAATGGGTAAGTTTTCTTTCCCCAGTTAAGGATAAAACTGGACATATATTTAATAATCAGTCATTTGAACCCTGAAAATTACCCATAAATTGATATATATTCATTTAAGAAAAAAATGTGGAACCAGAACTTAGAAGAGTGTATTTCTATGACATTTATGTCTGTGGCTGCTCCAATATACTGTTAGTTCAATTCACAAGCAATTTTATCAAAGCAGGGTTAAGAGTTATTTAACAGTTTTGCTACTAAAAGGGCCTAACTTTATTTGGAAAGAAAGAAGCCTGGTATATCCCAGATTCCATCAGAAATGTCAAAGCTTGATGTTAAACTCACAGGAAAGGACAAAATCATAGATAACCTAAAGTTGTATCCTGCTGGGTACAAAGAATGACAAGGCAGAAATAGATAGGGTATACAGTGAGTGAGACAGCCATGATGACCCTTAATATTTCTTGCATATCTAGCATGATATGCAAGGACATACACATTTTCCAGGCTGCATCCACGGTCATGAAGTAGCAAGCATGTTCTGTATTAGTTTGCTATTATTGCTGCAACAAATTACTGCACAATTTGTAGCTTAAATCTTGATAAATTGACTTCACAATTCTAGAGGTCAAAAATCCAAAATCAATGTCCCTGAGCTAAAGTTAGCATATTGACAGGTTACTGTCTTTTGGGAGCTCCAAGAAAAATCAGTCTTCCCATATTTAAAGCTTTTCAGCATTCCTTGTCTTGTGGCATCATTCCGTTTTTTCTTTCTGGTGCCACATAACCTTCTTTCCTCCTTCTTGTGAGGACTCATAAGCTTACATTCAATTCACTTAAACAATCCAGGATAATCCCCATTTAAACAATCCAGAATAATACTCCTCTCTAAAGTTCCTTACCATAATCACATATACAAAGTAATTTTTACCAAATAAGGTAATATTTAAATAAATTCTGGGAGTTAGTATGTGGTCATCTTTGGGACTGGGTACTTTTTGTAGCCTAATTCAGATACTTAAGTATTTACAAATCCCTAAGTGAATTTGAAGCCCATGGATATAGGTCATTACCAGAAGTAGAATTCAGAATGAAAGTAAAAGCTTGTGCACAAGTGTAAACAGTCTGAATTTGAAATATAGCCTTAGCTCATGTAGAAGTCCAATGGAAATGAGTAAGTCCAGAAATAAGTAATTTTATAGATGAATCTATTTATGGAGGATATGAGAAGTTCTCGGGCCCTCGGACTGAAGGACACTAGTTAGCAAGACAAACTCCATATTGCTGCTTGACCCACCTGCCTGTCCTTTAGATGAACTCAGAAGGAGGAAGCTTAGAAACCTCCTCCCCTTAGAAAGTCCCTTTAGAAATAACAATTAATCAACTATTATTTTACAAATGTTCTAACAGCAGGACATTCCGCTTCTGTACCTTTCACTTGCTTTACTAATTCTATCCCATAGGGAGGCCTCAAAACTGTTGGCCTCAAAGGTGTATAAAACATGTTTGTCTCCCCCCAGTTGGAGCTTGAGTCCAATGCTCGGCTTGGGTCCCAGCTGGTAATAAACTCCTGTGTGGATTTAATATTGGTCTCTGGTTGGTTCCCTCTTGCTGGGTCTAACATTCTTGGAGGCCCCAGTGAGATAGCCAGCTGCTCTGGACCTTATTATCTTGGAGCCATTGTTTCTCAGACATCGGTGGTGTTTGACCCCTCTGGACACTGGTCTGTGGAAGGAGAGGTCACTCTGATGGTATTCCAGGGCTCCAGGTAGGCCAGTCCCAGTCCCAGGCCCTATTGCTGATCAACCGACCTGCAGGAGTTTATCGGGAAAGCCTCTAGAGGTAAGAATCAAATGATTCTTAGTGCACTGTGAGTAGATAGGAGGAAGCTGGACATGGCACAGGTTCCCCTATCTAGAGTCTCTTCACAAAGGCAAGCAGACTCACTAGGTCAGAGTCCTCAGAAGAGTGACTCCCTGGGTGGGGTCCAAATCCATTCAGCCCCAGAGGTTTTACTCAGCCAAAATTTGTCTTTGTCTGTTTATTGTTTTCTGTCTGCTCGCTTTGTGTGCCTTTTGCATTTTCACAGGCTAAAAGTATGGGTTTCTCACAGTCCACAGAAGGAACTCCACTTGATTGTGTTTTGAATAACTTCAGACAAATTTCTACCACAGAAAGGGAAGATAAATATGGCATGAAATTTTCTAAAAAAAATGTTGCAAAGCCTGTGTCAATTAGAGTGGCCAAGCTTCAGTGACACTTGGCTCCCAGTGGGAACCTTTTCTCTAACCATCGCTCACGAGATTTGAAATATGGTCATGGGAGTAGGGGGTCCATGGCATCCAGATCAATTTCCCTATATTGATATTTAGATAATGATGTTAGAGGATCCCCCTGAATATTTTATACAACACACAGGTCCTGATTGACCTTTGACAACCCTGAACTGGAGGAAAAGGGGAAATCAGAACTGAAGGGGGGAGGCTCCCCCTTTGATGGTTGTATCAACAAACAAAGGTGTCCTCCTGTCTGACCCTGAGGACGACTTTTCTGACCTCCCCTTTATCACGTGGGAGGTATAGGCACCCAGGGAAGGGGGCCTGAATCTCTGACCTCAGGCCCTCCGGTTCTGGACTCCTCCTTGGACCAGATCCGCTCACTTCACCATACTTGATCGGGACAGGACTATGGGCCATCGGCCCTGTCTTCCTCCTCCCTTTTCCCTTTAAAACAGACAAAGCCTGGGGGAGGACTGATTTATGTCCCTTTTACAACTAGTGATCTTTACAATTAAAAACATCAAAATCCCCCCATTCTCTGAGAAACATCAGGCATCAATCTCTCTTCTTGAGTCTGTTTTTCATGCCCATCAGCCAACCTGGGATGATTGCCAACAGCTTTTACAGATCCTGTTCACCACTGAGGAGTGGGACCACATTCATCAACAGGCAGTCAAAGAGGCCCTGGGGCCAAACCCTGGCATCACTCCCAGAAACCCGGGGTATTCAGCCAGGACTAAAGCTGTGGTTCCTGTTGTGGCACCCTGAATGGGACCCTAATGATGATGATGGTAGGAGGAGGCTGGGGACCTACCACCAGCACTGATTAGGGGACTCCAGGCAGCTGCCAGAAAGCCCACTAATTTAAATAAGGTAAGTGAGATTCACCAGGGAAAAATAGAGTCTCTGGCTGCATCTTTAGAGAGACTCTTGGAAGCCTATAGAGTTTTCACTCCTATTGACCCAGAGGCTCCCAAAAATGTAGCAGCTTTAAATTTGGCCTTTGTTTCCCAGTTGGCCCCAGACATTAGAAAGAAATTACAGAAATTGGAGGGATTTGAGGGAAAAAATAGGACTGAACTCCTGAGCATAGCCCAAAAAGTTAATGATAACCATGATGTCCCCAAGGAAGTCCTAGCCAAAAAACTTGGGAAAATCACTATTGGTGCACTCCAGGCAAAAGAGACAGTCCCTCTGGACAGAAAAGGAGAAAGCCACCTTTTTGGCTTTAAAGAAAGCCTTAGTGTCAACACAAGCCCTGGCCCTACCTGATGTCACCAAGCCCTTTCGGTTGTTTGTGGCTGAACAAGGGGGCATAGTCACAGGAGTGCTAGCCCAGGCATTAGGGCCTTGGAACAGACCTGTGGCCTAGCTGTCTAAAAGATTTAATCCTGTGGCAAGTGGATGGCCTACTTGTTTGAGTGCAGTTGAAGCCACCACCCTCCTGGTCAAGGAGGCAGATAAGCTCAGACTAGGACAGGATCTGGTCATCACTGCACCCTGTGCAGTGGAGATGTTGCTGAGAGGAACCCCAGAATGATGGCTCTCCAATGCCCACCTGACTCAGTACCAGGCCGTGTTGCTGGATGCTCCACACATCAAATGTGCCTGAGAAATGGCCCTCAATCTGGCCACCTTACTCCCAGATTCCAACTAGTATGTATGCCCCTCCATGACTTTTTGGACACTGACAACTTCCACCACCAACCACCCAGACTTGACTGACGTTCCCTTGCAACACCCAGATGAGACCTTCTTCACTGATTGAAACAGCTTCATGGAAGATGGAGTCAGGTATGTGGGGGCGGCAGTAGTCAGTCCAGGAGGACAGGTACACTGGGCACAGACATTAAGCCAGGGGGCTTTGATGCAGAGGGCTGAACTAATAGTCTTAACTCAATCCCTAATAGTCTTAACTCAAGCCCTAAGGATAGGTTGAGACAAGACCATAAACATCTACACTGACAGCTGGTATATATTTGCCACTGCCCATGTACATGGCAACTTTTACAGGAAGAGAGGGCTATTGACATCAAAAGGGAAAACTGTCAAAAAAAAATTTTTGGCCTTATTGAAGACAATTTGGGAACCCAGGGCATTGGCCATTATTCATTGCAAAAGCCACCAAAAAGGAGACAGCTTTGAGGCCTGTGGTAACTGAGAGTCCAATGATGTGGCCTGATGAATGGCCAGAGAACCAGTGGAGCCAGGAGAAATTCTGCCAATCCAACCCTTTGGGTACCTGCCAGAAAGGCCCACATATACCCCAGAAGAGAAAAAAAACCACCCAAAAGTGAGAGGGTATAAAACTGGATTCAAGCTGGTGAAAAGGGACAAATGAACAAATTTGTCTCCCCCGAGCCCTGGGGTGACAACTTGTTCATCAGTTACATCACTTAACTCACCTGGGAAAATCAAAGTTAAAAAAACTAATGAGCTCTAAGTTTTCAATCCCAGGACTGACCTCTATGGTCCAGGACATCAGTTCCAGGTGTCAGGTGTGTACACAGGTAAACTCCAAGATGAGACCAAGGAACAAAGGTAATCGACTATGGGGAAGAGAGCCAGAGGAACACTGGGAACTTGATTTCACTGAAATAAAATCCAGCAATAGGTTCAAATATTTACTGGTATTGGTTGACACATACTCAGATTGGGTAAAAGCTTTCCCCACTGGTGAAAAAATCAGCCAACATAGTAACTAAGGTTTTGCTCCAGGAGATAGTTCCCCAATTGGGCATCCCTGGTTACCTGGAGTCCAACAAGAGGCCTGCCTTCATGGCACAGATATCCAAATTGTTGGCAAAGGCACTATATATCGATTGAAAGTTACACTGTGCCTATCACCCACAAAGTTCAGGGCAAGTGAAAAAGACAAATAAAACCCTAACAGAAACCCTGACTAAATATGCTTCCTCTAGCCTTGTTAAGAGGTACATGTACCCCATATGTTGACAAGTTTACCCCTTTTGAAATCTTGTATGGGAGGCTGCTGCCACTCCTCCCTAAATTAAACCTTAAACAGATAACAGAGAATTCTTTTGTGTCTTTACTTCAGTCTCTTCAAGACTTACAGATTCTTCAGAGTAAGATCCAGGCTACAATACAATGGGCTTAAGAAAAACCCTTTGCGATGTTCCAGCCCCATGGTTCCAAGCCAGGAGATCTGGTCCTGATATGTTTGGTTTGCTTGCACCAAGGGCTTGACTAAATACATTCCCAAATCAGGCTTGGTGACCCAATCTGCCACTTTATTTTGTGTCACCGTGTATGTTGTTCCACAAGTCTTGTATTAAAATGGAAAAGGGGGCTGTGAACATCTGGGATTAACCACTGAACACTATAGGAGTAAATGGGATGACCCCATTTTAGTGCCCATTCTGGTGGGATTAGGAATAGCCAGGTCAGGGGCTATTGGAACTTCCTCCCTGATCCTTCAGGACACAAATTTTAAAGCCCTTAACCACCAAGTAGCCAGAGATTTGGGTCACCTGGAAGACTCAATCTCCAGATTAGAGAACCAGGTTTATTCCCTAGCTGAGATGGTCCTGCAAAATCAAAGGGGACTTGACCTCCTATTTATGAAACAAAGAGGGTTATGTGTAGCCCTAAAAAAAAAAACCTGTTGCATCTATGCTAATGGTTAACTACCCTATTTTCTGCCGTAACAGGCCCCCTAGTTATTTTACTTCTGCTTTTGTTCATGGGACCTTACATTATAAATGCTCTGACTAAATATGTTAGACAAAGGATTGATGCAGTTAAATTGATGGTGTTGAGACAAAATTATGAGATTTTAAAAGACGTTTTAAAAAAAATCCAAAGAGTAAATACAAGAATCAAAGATTTGATTAATTTATAAGAATCAGTGGGGAGTGAAGGACCCTAGTTAGCAGGACAGACTCCATATTGATGCTTGATCCACCTGCCTGTCCTTCAGATGAACTCAGAAGGAGGAAGCTTAGAAACCTCCTCCCCTTCCCTAGAAAGTCCCTTTAGAAATAACAATTAACCAACTATTGTTTTACAAATGCTCTAACAGCAGGACATTCCACTTCTGTACATTTCCCTTGCTTTACTAGTTCTATCCCATAGAGGGGCCTCAAAACCGTTGGCCTCAAAGGTGTATAAAACATGTTTGTCTTTCCCCAGCCAGGGCTTGAGTCCGATGCTCAGCTTGGGTCCTGGCTGGTAATAAACTCCTGTGTGGATTTAATATTGGTCTCTTGTTGGTTCTCTCTCTCTGAGTCTAACAGGACAGCCTTGGGAAGACAGATTGTCCTGATGTCTGTGGCAGGCCCAGATAGAGAAGTTAAAGATAACTTCAGAAGGCTGTTTTTTGATCCCACAATGTTCATTCTGTTGTGGTCCCTTCAGACTGTCAAATGTTTGCTTGGTATAAGACTAGATAAGAGTAGCTAATTCTTTCAGAAGCTTTAAGTAGCCAAGATGATTTAGATAAGAGACACTAAGATTAAAGGAGCATAGATGGTTCTTCAGATGCTTTATGTACTTACAGATATAACTGGTGGTTAGTTGACTAGCACTGTAAACTGTTAATGATTGATGTATCCTACAGAAAAATGTATAAAAGAAAAATATTACCAATAAACCTGGCCTTAACTCCGAGTTCTGGTCCCCTGTGCCCTTCTTTTAATAGGTTTCATTGGATACTGTCTTCAGGTTCCAGTCTCCCATTGAGGAGACACCAACATATATTCATTTGATTGTAATTACTATCATAAAATACATGAGGCCAACTACTATTAAGAAAAGAGATTTATTTAATTCACTCTTCTGGGGACTCCAGGGAACAGTGCTGGCATCAGCACAGTTCTGGTGAATGAACTGCATGGCAGATCACAATAGGAAGTGTGTAGTGGGAGCAGTCAGAGTAGGAAGCAATTATATTGTCAGGTTAAAAAAAGATTCACAAGTCAGGCTTAAGGTTTTATATCAATTTTTTCTCTCCAGAACTCAGAAGTCCCATGAATGTTATCTTACTCCCTTCTGAGGGAAATGACCCAGATGATTCAAGAATTTCCCACTGGACTCCACTTCTTAAAGATTCCCCCCATCTATATCCTTTCAATACACTGGGGACCAAACATCTGAGACATGAGCTTTTTCAGGATGATCCAACCACAGCAAGGCTCAATAAATTTTTACCAAATTAGCTGGAGAAATTCAATGTGGGAAAAGGTAGTCAATTCTCAAATAATCCTGGGTCAATTAGTACCCATATGGAAATACAAAAATAATTATGATAGTTTAGATCTTTCCTTATACTACACACAAATTTTTAAAAAGAATCACAAACTAAAATGAAAGAAGAATAACTTGAAAAGGCATAGAAGAAATCAGAGGAAGAAAACTTTAGAACAGTTTCGAGTTAAGTAGTTCTTAGATATCATTAAAGAAAATTTGTTAAATGACTGTTCATTAAAACTAAGAAAAATAGTCTCAATATACACAGTCTGGAAAGTGAAAATAACATATCTGGAAAGGACTTAAATTTTGAGCATATAATGCTCAGCAACTCAAATCAACAACAGCAAACTAAAAATTGGAAAAGATTTTTGAATTGATATATACCATATAAATATATAGTATATATATATAATAGTATGTATAGAGTATATATGGTATACATAGTATGGTATATATACTATATTATGTATAGTGTTATAGTATATAGTACATATATGGTATATATACAGTGTATATATACAGGATATATAGTATATATGGTATGTATAGTAATTTTAATTTAGTGGATATATATATATATTACTAAACATACAAAAAGGAGATTAGCATTTTTGGTCATTTAAGAAATACAAATATACACATATTAAAACCTCAGTGTTATACCACTTTTTTAGTACTACAATGGGTGTATTTAAATAGGTACATAGTAACCATTGTTGGCCAGAATATGAATATAAATTGCTTATGTCCTTGTAAAATGGTATAGTTTCTTTGGAAAAAACTTTGACAATTGCTTAAAAAGTTAGACATAAGTTTAACATATGACTGAGCTTTTACACTCCTAAGGAATCTACCATTAAACATGAAAACACATATCTACACAAAAACTTGTAAATTAAACTGAATGGGAGCAAGTCATTACCTTAAACCCTTAACTAATTATGAATAGATACCTAAAACATCACACATACACATATATAAATGAAATAACATTCAGCAATATAAAACAACCAAACTGCAGTGCTGATATAACCACAAAACGGATGAATCCCCAAAACAGCATTCTGAGTAGAAGACAAAAACTATGGATTGTATAGTATGGTTCCATCTCTATAACATGTCTTGAAGTTGCTACCTATCCCAGGTTAGGCTCAAACTTATCATGCTCCAACTTCAGCCTCTCAGAGTGCTGAGACTGTGGATGTGGGCCACTACACACATTCTTCTAATGGTCCTGTGTGCTTGTGCTCTAATCTAGTCCATTTCTTTCCCTTGCTATAATTTGAAGTGCACTGACTAAACCTCTATACCCAAGCACCCTCAACTGCTGGACACTGAAGAGGTTTTGTCACATAAACACTTGCAAGCAGTGAAAAGAAGCTAAGGTTTTCTCCCTCTCTCTGCTGTAGGCAGTGGTTCAGGCAGTAAGCATGTCTCCTTTGGAATTGCACTGTGTAATAATTCACTGATGCCATCTTTCTTAAAAGACAACTGAATTTATTTCATGGCCATAATTGATTCTATACATTATCTCCATTATCTGGGATGGAAAATTTATTCTTCAAATTTTATGGAAGTTGTCATTTATGGCAGTTATAAAACCAGTAGAACACTATATGTATATATATGTATATATGATTATATATTACATTAGATTTACATATTACATATATATTATATAATATTACATTATTATATATTATATATATTAGATTATATATATTATATTAGATATATATTAGATTACTTGTTGAGTAAATCAAGGTAAAAGCATTCACAACAGTATTTTTAGTAACTGTAAATATATGAAACATAAAATTATGTACAAATGAAAAAGAGATGATTAAATTGTGCTGTATTGTTAGAATGGAATACAATGCAGGAGTATAAGTAAATGAACTTCAGCTGTAGGACAACACAAACAGAAAACTTGGAATTATAATATGAGTAAAAATCCTTCAGAAGAAAGTTTTTATTATAAACTCAAATTAAGATAAATAATTTGAGAATATTAAAACTAATTAAAAGCAAGAATTTTTTTAAAAAAGTTAGTACTATAATTGCTTGGAACAAAGAAAGAAAATATAGTAGCTATTAGGTGTGTAAGGTAAATTGTAATTTGTGTAAAATAATAATGAAATAGTAAATTTATTTCTATTATGAGGATTCATATTTAAATATTAAATTTATGAAGTACTAAAATATATCTGAAATAATTTCAACAAAGAACAGATAGAATTAGTAATATTGACATCAACATTATTTAAAGATGATGATAATAATATAAAAATCAACAATATTGAGCCTTTATAATATTTCAGATCTAATATTTTGAAGATGTTTCATTAAATTTCTCAAAACTGAGTAATTTAACTATTATCTTTGTCCCTAAGTTACTGATGAATTGACTGCAGTTTTAAATCTTAGAACACTTGCTCCAGTTTATAAAATGAAGTTTTTTTGTATTTTAAAATTCTTTTATTGGTACATTTTAGGAATACAATACATTTACATTTCTCATTGGGAACTTGTAACTTTACATGATGTATCTTGGTTCTTATTTTTTCCCCATTCCTAGCCCTCCCTTCACCCCTCCACCCTTCCCTATTTACAAAGGCTTTGTTTCCATTTTTTCCATTTCTCATAATTTTGTATTTCCCTTCTTTCATTTCTTTACCACTCCCACTTCCTCTAACCCTTTGGACATTTTCTTCCTATTTTGGATTATCAATTGTTCATTTTAATCTTTGGTACATTTTAGGTATACAATATAATGACATTCATCATTGGAAATTTGCACCTTTACATAATCTCTCTTGGTTCTTATTTTTCCCCCTTCCCCTGCCCTCCCTTCAACCCCTCCATCCCTCCCTACTAACAAAGACTTTGTTGCCATTTTTTCATATTAATTCCATCCCCTTCTTTCTTTTCCCCTTCCTCTCCCACTTCCCTTCCCCTTTGCCCCTTTTCTTCCTATTTCAAAATATCTATTATACCTTTTACTTCTTATTTACATTTCAGTTTCTCACACTAGAGAAACTATTCAGTATTTATACATGTATGTCCTGTTTATTTCACTTAAGAGGATTGCCTCAATGTGCAACCATTTAGCTATAAATGTCTCTAATTTCTCATTTTTGATGGATGAGTAGTACTACATTTTATGAAAAAAAACCACATTTTCTTGATCCAGTTTCCAGTTGATGGGCATTTGGGCTGTTTCTAAGTTTTAGCTATTACAAACTGTGGTGCTATGAACGTGGGTGAACATATATCACTGTAGTATGATTCTTTTAATTCTTTGGGGAAGAAATCCAGCAGGAGAATAGCGAGGTCAAATGGGATTTCCAGTCCTCATTCTTTGAGGTATCTCCATACTGATTTCCATAGTGGTTGCACCAGTCTACACTCCCACCAGCAGTGGAGGAGGGTTCCTCTTTCCCACAAAGACCTGCCAGCACTTGTTATTGGTTGATTTCATGATAGCAGCCATTCTTTCTGGAGTGAGGTAGAATCTCAGCATTGTTTTCATTTGCATAACTCAAATGACCAGTGATGTTGAACATTTTTTCATATATTTATTTGCTATTTCTACTTCTTCATCTTAGAAATGTCTGTTTATTTCAGATGCCATTTTCAGATTGGGTCTTTAAATTTGGGAGTTCTGATGTTTTTAAGTTCTTTATAGATTCTAGATATGAGGAAGAGTAGGCAAAGATATTTTCCCACATTGTGGGTTGTCTCTTCACACTGGTGGTGGTTTCGCTTGCTGTGCACAAGCTTTTTAATAAGAGATCCCTCTTGTTGATTGTTTGTGCTAGTTCATGGGAAACTGAGGTTTTGTTCATAAAATCTTTCCCTACACCAATGTTTTCAAGAGTTCTACCTAACCTCTGTTCCAGTTGATTCAGCATTTCTATTCTAATATTTACATCTTTAATACATTTTCATGTTAATTTAGTGCATGGTGAGAGATATAGGTTTAGTTTTAATCTTTGGCAAGTTGAAGCCCAATTTGTCCAGCACCATTTATTAAAGAGGCTATCTTCCCCCCAGTGAGGGTGTTTTTCTCCTTTATTGAAGATAAGATGGCTGGCTGTGTCTGGAGTTGTTTCTCCATCTTCTAATATGTTCCACTGGTCCTTAGGTCTGTTTCTTTGCCAGTACCATGCATTTTTTATCACAGTAGCTTGGCAGTATAGTTTCAAGTTGTGGATTGTGGTACCCCCTACCATGACTCTGTTACCTACAATTGCTTTTGCTATTCTGGGTCTCTTCTTCTTTCAAATGAATATTGGTATTGTTTTCTCAAGGTCTGTGAAATATGCTGCTGGGATCTCAAGTGAAATTGCATTGAATCTATATAGCAGTATTGGAAGTATGACCATTTTCACTATATTGATCCTTTCTACCCAGGAGCAGGGGATGTCTGTCCATTTTCTGATATACCCTTCAATCTCTCTTTTCAGAGTGCTATTGTTTTCAGAGAAGAGGTCTTTGATTTCTTTAATTAGGTTGATTCCTAGGTATTTCAGTTTTTTGGATGCTATTGTGAAAGGAATT
>NW_004624867.1:3220642-3235986 GCF_000247695.1 Heterocephalus glaber
TATCTTATTTCTCCATCAATTTTGAAAGATAGTTTTGCAGGGTACATCAATCTGGGTTGGAGGCTGTTTTCCTTTAGGGTTTAAAATACATCACTCCAAGCTCTTCTTGCCTTGATGGTTTGTGTTGAGAAGTCTGCTGTAATTCTGATGGTCTTTCCTTTGTATGTGATTTGTTTCTTTTCTCTAACTGCTTGTAGAACCTTGTTCTTCTATTGGGTTTCTGGAATCTTAACAATTATATGCCTATGTGTAGATATTTTTTGATCAAGGCTATTTGGAGTCCTATATGCCTCACTTAACTGTATGTCAAGTTATTTTCTCCTACTTGGGAGGTTTTCTGCTATTACTTCTGTGCACTGTTTTTTATGTCATCTCCACTCTCTCCTGTTTCTTCTTTGACTCCAGTCAGTGTTATGTTATTCTTCTTTGCATCATCTACCAGCTGCAGATTGATTTCTCATGGTCCCTTACAAATTTGAAGCAATTTTTCTTTTCCTGATCACTAATTGCAATCTTATCTTCTATATCTGAAATTCTGTCCTCACATTGGCTCATTCTGCTATTTAGACTTTCAATGGAGTTTTTGATCTCCTGGAAATCTCTGTTATGGATTCCATTTGTTTCCTATGTTGGGATTCCATCATGTTCCTTAGCCACTCTCTAGATTTATTGATCATGTTTTGCACTATGAGCACAATCTCTGGTGTTATCTGACAAATTATTTCTGATTTCATTTTTTCCAGATCCACTTTTATTACCAGTTTAGGGAGTCTAGGTGGTTGAGTATCAGAGTGTTCCATCTCATTTCCCTTTGAGGTTGCTGTAGGTGATCTGGAAGTTTGGTTTTGAGACTTGTTTGCATGTGTTCTCATTTTGAAGTGGTAGCAGTGGGGAGAGGTGTGCAGCTCATCTCCTCTGGGCTGGGAGCAGTGGATCAGTGGCCTGGAAGCACCTTCCTCTGGGCTGGGAGTAAAATTAAGTATTATTAAGTATTATTATGGTTAATTTTCATTGTCATCTTGACTGTATCGAGTGATGCCTAGAAAATTTGCAAATTATAATCACAGGTGTGTGTATAAGTTTGTTTCCAGGGAAGATTGGCATACATGTAACCAATCTGAGTGTGCAAGACCCACACCCAGCAGCTAGGGTCTGAGATAAGTAACAATAAACAATCAAAAATTTTTTTTGAGAAAAACATTTTATGATTAAGAATTTACTGTATATCTTTACTGAAAGAGGAAGTAACATTTTCAATCCTGTTTGAGCAATTTTTGTACAGATATGAGAAATTATTTTTTAGCTCTTGCATGATGTTTATCATCTACCTTGTAAATACATGTAGTAACAGTGAAGATAGATATTTCCTTGCATGAGATCTCCTCTACTGTAATTGGACTTTTAAAATTTTATCATTCATCCTAAGGCAAGTAATGAATTTGTTAATATATCAAACATCTGATCAATATGTACTTCCTAAACACTGTCATTTATTATTTAATAAACCACATGAGTAATCAAAAATACATGAAATATAAAGATATATCAAAGTGAACTACACTTATGTTGAGGGAAGTAGAAACTCAGTATTATCTTCAGAAGGAAATTATCTATATTATATATCTATACTCTCAAGTTTGTGTTGTTTTCTTTCATAAATTAAAAGAAGAAGGAATACAAACTTGAGAATGTTATGGTTATATATAATGAAACTTAACTCCCATGCATTTTGTAACTCAATTGTCCCTCACAAATTATATGAAGAAGGCTTGTATGTGGATGATGTTGTGGAATTGGCTAGAGAGAAAGGTAAGAAAATATTCAATAGGATGATAAAAACATTCAGTATCTTAATAGAGGTCTAAGTGCTATTTTTTAAAAACTCATACATATACCATAAATACATGCATTTCCCCTGATGTCAACTTTACCAAGAAAAAAATTCTACAAAGAAAAACTCAATGTACAAAATATTAACTAAAATATGAAATGTATCTGGGTTGTGTGAACAACAAAATAAAATATTTTATGTGTTGGTTTTATATTTTGTTTACATATAACTCTTAAAGTTAAAGAATAAAATAAAGCTGACTAAAATATCGAAACAATATGAACCACCCTAAAATGATTTAGCTAACTTGAGGATGAGTGCTTATAAAATGCATTACTATTAAAATGTTAATAATTTAATTTTAAAATTACTTAAGGCAAAGGGAGAGTTTTGATTTTTAATTTTATATTTTTTCATACTGGTTTATTAGAGGCCTTTATATTATTTCATATTTTAGTAATAGATTAATAATCAAACATTGCTTTTTATTCATATCCTATGTACTTATTTTTAATGCCTCAGCAGAAAGGGAGTACATAGCCTAATTACATCATACAGGACTGAGCTCCAAATGTGACCCATAGTGAATCTGCAGGCAATGCAAAATTAGCACTTCTAAGCAATTGCAAAATCAATTGATTTTGAGAGAAAACCACAGAGGAAAATAATTAGGATTTTTATGATTTTCTTGTGTGTTTTTGTAGGTACTTTTAATTTACTGATATGCTTTATTTCTGTATGTTTACATAGTGCTGAATTTATAGTAATCTAGAATTTAACTGTCATAATTTTGATAAATAAACAAGAACTTCCCATTTTTCTAGTTTGTATACCTATTGACATAGTTCATTATTAGCTTCTAACTAATTTTGATTTTGCATGGCTGTGAAACTTACTTGAATAAGTTCATTATTTTGCTGCCTGTAGGAAGAAAATTTAATTTAATTAGAGGTCATTGCACTTCCAGATTGAGTTAATTAAAGATCTAATCAAGCCTCTGGGGGACAAGAAGATTATCAGTTGGGAAAATTCATCACAAGGCAAAACTTTAAAATCTACAATAAGATTAATTGTTTTTTAAATCTAAAACTTTGTATTTTTAGGTTCCCTCCGGCTCCATAACCACTTCATGGATTCATGAAGAATCCATGTCAAAAAAGCATACATTTGATTAATGTGTTCAATTCCTACTAAGTACATCTTTATCCAGTCTTCTAAGAATAAGCCAAATTTGAACCTTGAATGGACGATAATTATTCCAGAAACAGTTACATTAGTCTCTGAAGACTATAAAATTTCTCAAAAGTAAGACTATAACATGTACATATCTCTTGTGATCTTACAATAAAGCATGTAATAAAACATCCTATTAATTGTGATAAAATAAGTCATTTGCAACAAATTTAATATTAACCAGTTTGTTCCACATATGTCTGTGTAAAGTATCTAATTTGAATTTCATGTCCTTTTACCTCTTTTTTAAAAACTTCTGCCCTAAAATCAGTATCTAATGAATAATTTTTCTCTATTACAGCTCAAAAACATTTAAAGAACTTAGAGAAAGTAAGATACTTACATGGTTCTAGAAGCAATAAAATAGCAAAGATGTTCCAGGATGATAGAAAATTTTAAAAAGTATGTCAGTGTAGAGTGGCAGTGTATGTACTGGGCGTAAATATAGGCTTTCAGGTCATCTGCACACTGATAAGATGAAGGATTTGATAAAATCACTTATTGATACCAGCATCAAGATTCCCCCTGGCAAAATGAGTGTGCTATATTAGATCCTAATATTTATTAGAATTTTATAAAATCAGTGATAATAAGGCAGTCACAACTGTTCAGGTCTTTAGAGATAGTAAATGTTAAAATGATTTTTAAAAATTGTGGAAAACAATTTTTGCACATAGATAAACATGAAAAATTCCCAAAAGAAAGTATAGTCACATCCCCAGGCAAATTAAAATTATTTTGCAGTGATAGAAGGCATCATCAAATATTTTAATTATGTAGTATTAAATATTAAGGATGTCAAATATAAACTTCTACAACATAGTGATATTTTTAAAGAGGATTGTGTAAAATGAAAATGGAAGTCAAAGTGGATTAAGTGTTTGCTTTAAACCATGGAGAGTCCAATAACAGTGTTTTCTGGAAATTAATATAAACTCTGTGAGATGAATGTATTTGCCAAAATTGGTGGCTTTTCCTGAGTATTCGGGACAGAGGCTGAATGCTTGAAATCTAAAACTATTTACAAAACATGCACTTACCACATAAATGCACACTTATCTTACATTAAATATTTATAATCTATTTCTGTACCTTACTCAATTTTTTCTAAAACTATTTTATCAATGCCTATTTAAACATCACAGGCTGACTGTAACTTTTCTGTACTACTCTAGATACAGTTGCTCTACATAGTAAATTAATTATTTTCTTACTGTAGAAGTAGTACTACAAGTAACTTCAAATGGTTCTACTCATGAATACAAAGTCTATGATACTTTAAATTAAGAAACTTTCTGGCTATAAGTTATGCTACAGTAAATAGTATGTGGCCAAACAATATCACACTACTTAGATCAGAAATACAGAATCAAAAGTGATGGTATACATTTGGTTCAGATAGCTCAAATATTTAAGTCAGTGTGCCTATCGTGAAATTTTAATTCAAGCTAACAAATATATTTGACAAAATACTAATAAAGTTTAGCAAGACACAATATATAATGTGAAGTCTCTAACCTTTACAGTATCCAGAATGAGTTTCACTATCCTGAATTAGGTTTGCAGTTTTATGAATGCATTATTCATTTTCCTAATTATTTTTATTGTAAAACATCAAAGAACCAGAATGTTCATTCTTTTAGCACAGGAAGTTAATTATTAATAAATACTCCAGTAGTCTAAAATAAGAAGCAAAGAACTAAATAAGATTCCCTAAACAATGGAGAGAATGTAAATAGAACAATTTAAATCATGATACATAAAATATGTAGGATTGAATTCAATATAACAAACATAGATATTTCTTTTAGTAAAATTCAATGGTATAAAAAATCTCATATGCCATTTTAACAAACTCCTGTTTTTTTTGCTTTTCTCTAGGCAAAGACATTTCAAGGTTAAATTAAATATGGAAATATGTGAAAATAAATGCTGTTCTTTAATTCAATATGTCTTATCATGGTAATTTTGGATTCCAAAAACTGTATATGTTAATAAATTTAACTTTTTAACACTTGGTCAAGTGAATAGTTTTACAAACAATAATATAAATTCTACAGCTTTTATCAATTATGTACAAGTGCAGTCTATCATAGACAGTGTTTCACATGACATAGGAAATCATTTCATTTTGCTAATAAAGTTATTTTCTCCTGTTAATTTTTCTGTTTATTTTTTTCTAGTCTTATGACATTAGGTAAGCTCTACAGGGAATGTTAAATATGATTCGGATGAGCAGATATCCTTGTCTTTTGTCTGACCTTAATGAGAGGTAATAAATCAGTCTTTTGCTATTTCTAGATTTGACCTTAGTACTCTCTATCAGGTTGAATATGTCTTTTACTATTCTTAATTTGGTGAGAATTTTTGTAAAGAATCTTTTTGAATTAAGTAAAAAAATTGACGTTAATTGAATAACAATACAATTTACTCCTAAATATTTTTAATTTGACGTTGTTGTATACAAAATTGTTTTCAATTTCATTTTTGAATTATTATAAAATTTTAATAATAAAAACTATGCTTTTATAATTTGCAAATTTCACTATTTAGACCCATCAGCAAATGATATATAGGCAAAGTAATAAATTTAAAGGAAAGCAACATTTTTCTATAAGACCTGAATTAAATTTTACACTAACTTATTCACACTTCTAGGGAAAGCTTTGTACATGTATTCAAAGTGAAACAAATGTGTATTCTAAATTATTTGAATGGGTATTTATGAATAAATATATATAAGTGTTCAAAAACAGTTACAGAATGATCATGTAAACAGAAATTTTACTGAAGAGTTCAAAGGGAAAGTGAATTCTGATTTTATTTGTGGTATGTTCTTGATATACAATTAAAATATTATATTGATGTTTCACAGAAATATATTTCTATTAAAAGTATGCATGCATTTTGTAGAGTGACATTATATTTTCTAGATTTACAAATGTTACTTAGAATATTCTATACAATATGTTAGAAGAGCATAATATTTTTATCAGAAGGCTCAAATAATTTATGTTTTACCTTTCCTTTTTTAAATACTGTAATGCATTTAAATATATATGAGTATCAAATTGAAATATAAACCACTAAGCAATGAATTAATAGACACTTAAAACAACCAAGGTGCATCTTATTGTCAGTAGATTCTATTTTAGAGAAAAATACATTATTTACTGAATATATGTTTTAGCCTGAGAAAACAGTATCTGTATGTGACGAGTGGATTACTAGAAGCTCATTAGGCTTTAACTTTTTCTCTGCTTAATTGTGATTGATGCTATATCTCTAGACACACATAAAACAGGAAAGAAGGAACTGCTACTGCTGAATATCACTGCTAACTGGACAGCCAGTTTTTCTAAAAGTTTTATCATGAGCTAAAAACAAGGAAAGATCAATATCAAGCTGTCCAAGTAAATGAGAAAATGCAATAACATCATTCTTCAATTTATACTATACGTTGATGCTGCCAAAGTCAAAAGACATGAGATTTTTAACCTTAAAGAAAGGAAGGAAATTTTCTGCAATGAAATTGATGCTGCTAAATAAGCAAACCATGTTCTACACAGTAAGTCAAGGACATATAAATTGAATACAAGGAAATGGCTTGAAATGTGTTTGACCCATATACCATGGATTACTTAAAAAATATCCCTTTTTATTTTAACACACCACATTATTTCAAAGATACAAAAAATTCTTCAAGCAAAAAAGATAACAGTTTACTGTTAAAAGTCTTGAGCAACCTCTTTTAAAAATAATCATCTATAAGCCATTTGAATTTTTATCCTTTATTGTTAATAATTAAAATATATCAATTAAGGGATATATTTTAGTCAAAATTTTCAAGACAATCCTGAAATTATCCTGCATTTGTTTTTGATATCCAATTGTTAGTGTTTAGATCTGGAATATCACCCTGAATCTCATGAGTTGGTGATTTGATGATACTTTGGGGAGGTGCTGGAAACTTTAGAAGATGAAGCTTAGTTGGGGGAAGTGGATGTCTAAGCCTGTGCTCTTTTTTGGAGGGTGGAGTTTGTGACTGGGCTTTTTCTCTGTAACAAACTCTCTTTCTTTCTCTCCTTCCCATTCACTGTGATACAGAGCTCAGTCCCACCACTATCTCACCATAAGCCCAGAAAAACTGGTGCCAAGATTTCAAATAGAAACCTCTGAATCTGTGAGACAAAAGAAATATTTCTTTTGCCTAGGCATTTTGTCACAGTGATAGCATATCCATTATAACAATTTCTTACTTCACTTGAAAGAGTTTTCTTTCTTAAGAAAGGTCTTAGTTTTATAAATGCTCAAATATTATTTAATTAATTTATTTATATTTTTGAGACAGGATTTTGTTATGTAGTTCAGGGTGGCTTTCAATTCATTTTGTCCCAGGCTGTCCATGAACTCAGAGCAATCCTTCTACCTTAGCCCACCAAGTGCTGGGATTACAAGCATGTGCCACCCCACCCAGCCTTAAATATCAATTTAGTTTTGTGTACTATCAGTGGAAATTAGCATGCACTCAAAATGATTGTTTTCTCAGTACTTTCCAAACTGATCATTAGAACTAGTATGACTGTCCAATTCAACAGGTAGACCAGGAAGCCAAACAATCCCAATTTGTAATGCTGATGATGGAGTTCATGTGAACTTTTCATTATTCTAGATAATTTTACTATGTTTACCCATTTTTCACTCCCTTAGTTTTTCTATATTATATGTGAGACTTTTTCTCACAGCAATTTTTAAAGTCATTGTAAGACCAAATCCCTGTACTTACCCAAAGCTGATGATGTTGCTTTCCATTCATTAAAGAAAATTCAGGAAATAAGAAAAGAATTTCCGTGAACTACCAATCTCCTTTGATTACTACCTGAAGTAGTACCTATGGACTCTGTCTCTTTATTTCTTTTTTCCCTCCATTTTTTCTTTTTCTCATATTTATTCCTTTTCCTTCTTTTTCTGTCCATTACCCCCCCTCCCCACTTCCCTTTCCCTTTTGAACCTTTTCCTCCCATTTAAAACTCTATTATATATTTAGATCCTCATTTACACTTTCAGTTTCTCATACCTGAAGAAACTATTTGGTAATTACACATGTGTGTTCTATTTATTTCACTTAAGAGTATGGCCTCAATGTGCATTCATTTAGCTATAAATGACAATAGTTTCTCATTCTTTTTATTGTTTGGAACTGGGGATTGAATTCAGGTCCTTGTGCTTGTGCAGCAGGTGGTGAAACCACTGAGCTAAATCCCTGGCCCTTAGTTTCTCATTCTTTATTGCTGAGTGGTGCTCCATTTTATTTAAAAAAAAGACATTTTCTTTATCCAGTCTCCAGTTGATGGGCAATTGGGCTGTTTCCAAATTTTAGCTATTACAAACTGTGTCACTATAAACATGTGTGCACATATATTGCTGTAGTATGATGCTTTTAATTCTTTGGTGAAGACACCAGCAGGGGAATAGTTGGGTCACATGTGACCTCTAATTCTAATTTTGTGAGGTATCTCTGTACTAATTTCCAGAGTGGTTGCACCAGTCTACCTTCCAACTGACAGTGGAGAAAGGTTCCTTTTTCCCAACAACCCCACCAGCATTTGTTATTGGTTGTTATTATTTGTTATTTGTTATTATTTGTTATTATTTGTTATTATTCTTTCTGGGATGAGGTGAAATCTCAGTGTTGTTTTCACTTGTGTATCTGGAATGAACAGTGATGTTTAACAGTTTTTCTTATGTTTATTTGCTGTTTCTATCTCTTTGAGAGAAACTTTCATTTCAGATGTCCATTTTTGGATAGGGTCTTTAAATTTGGGAGGTTTGCTTTTTAAAATTCTTTAAATATTTTAGGTAGTAGAACTTTATCTGAGGAACAGCTGGTAAACTTTTTTTCCTGCATTGAGATGATCATATGGTTTTTGTCCTTGGCTCTTTTAGTACAATGTATTACATTTATTGATTTGTGTATGTTGAACCATCCCTGCATCCTTAGGATGAATCTCACTTGGTCAGGGTGTATGATCCTCTTGATGATCTTCAGCATTCTGTTTGCCAGTATCTTACTGAGGATTTTTGCTTCTATGTTCATTAGGGAGATTCACCTATAGATCTCTTTTTTTTTGTTGGATCTTTCTCTGCTTTTGGGATCAGTGAATACTCATATTAGGAAAACAGAGATAGCTCAAATAAACAACCTAATGCTGAACTTTAAACTTCTAGAAAAAGAAGAGCAGAATGAAACTAAACCTCATACAATAGAGGAAATTATAAAGATAGGAGCAGAAATCAATGCAATGGAGATTAAAAGAATGATACGCAAAAATCAATGAAGCCAAGAGTTGGTTCTTTGAAAGAGTGAACAAAATTGACAAACCCTTAGCCAACCTTATAAAAAACTGGAAAGAAAAGCCCTAAATCCATCCAATTAGGAACAAAAACATTGAAATTACAACAGACCCAGCAGAAATACAGGGGGTCTTCAATACCTACTTTGAGAACCTACACACCAATAAGATGGAAAACACAGAGGAAATGGACAGATTTCTAGATACATATGAATTACCAAAGTTGAAAGAATAAGATCTAAAAATTTTAAACAACCCAGTTATCAATAAACAAAATTGAAAATGTAGTTAAAAATTACCAATGAAGAAAAGCCTGGGTCCTGATGAGTTCACTGCTGAATACTACAAGACCTTTAGAGAAGAACTAGTGCCACTACTGTTTAAATACTTCAATGAAATTGAAAAGGAAGCAATACTCTATTTCTTGTAGTATATCAACTTTGCATGTTCTTATATCAAAGAAGTTTTTCTGCTTGTGCATTAGATTTACCTCTTCTTTGTAAATATAAATCCATTACTCTTCAATACTCTTTATTTTTCAATTTTTGTTAATAGTATCTGAGAAAAGATTGGTGCCAGGTAACCTGGAGAAATGATTGAATCATGGGAGTGTTATAAACTCATCAGTGGACTAACTTCCAATGTTCAGAGTTGAATGTGCTATTTAGAGGAGGTGACCCTAGCACCTTGTCTTTGAAAGGAATATCTCCCACTGAAGCTCTTTCTTTGTGTGTGGCCTGATGGTCTAGAAGTGAGCAGCTTTACTCTAGCACACCTTTCCACCATACTGCTGCTTTGAAGTCATGTGATCAGGGACTGAAGGCTCTGAAACCATAAACCCATTTTCTCCATTAATTTGTGGGTGTCACACATTTTGTAGCAGCAATGGAATAGCTGACTGATACAAGGGCTATAGATCTAGGCTTCAATTTATAACCTTAATAAAACTGAGCTATACTTGATATTTTCTGAAGCTAGAGATTCTAGAGGGTTTGATTTTGTACATTGTCATCTCTTCTCTGTTTTCTACAATTTCCATAAAACATCTTCTTAAATAGAGTTTATACCACACTTCAGTGAACAGCAATCTAATGTTCTTTGTTTTACAGGACCATGCTTGTTGTTGTGATAAGGTACAGGAATATTTTGAAGTCACTGTTGCATGAATTCCAGATAACTGCAATGAAGCAAATATTACAGTTAATTAATTCACATGAGATTTTATTTCCCATTTTACTTAGTAGATATGTTTACATTGTGCTGTATTGTACAAACTGGGCAATACCATTAAGTCAAATAAATTTACCAATTAAAAAATTTATTGCTAAAAAGTGCTACCTATTGTCATAGTCTTCAGCAAGTTGAAATATTTTGTTTGTGGAGGTCTTGCCCCAATGTTGACAGCTAATGAAAGATCAGGGTGATGGTTGCTGAAAGTTGGTGTGGCTGCAGAAAATTTTGAAATAAGACAAAAATGAAGTCGGTCATGCTTATTGACTCTTTTCTTCATCAAAGCTTTCCTGTAGCATGTGACACTGCTTGATAGCATTATAGCCACAGAAACTTTACCAAAATTGGAATCACTCCCTCAAGCCCCACTATTGCTTTGTCAGCTAAGTTTTTGTGTTATTGTACATCCTTTCTTTTAATTTTATGAATGTAGCTATCATCTTCACAAGGAGTAGACTGAAGAAACCATCTTTTGTTTACTGTAAAGAGTAACTTCTCATTTTTAAAAAGTTTTATCTTGGAATTACATAAACTCAGTCACATCTTCAGACTGCTAGTAATAGTTTTTGTCTTCTTCCGATCATATCTGGAGCTACTTCCAATACTGAAGTTCGGATTTCTCAAAGTTTCCCATCAAATTTGGCATCCTCTTTCAAGCTTCTTTTATTGTGGATATTTTGGCCTCCTGATAGGAATTAAAAATGTTTGTGATGACATCTAGAATGCTTTCTAGAAGATTTTCAAATTACTATGTCCAGGACCTTCAGAGGAATTACTATCCATGTCAGCCACACCCTTACAGACTATATTGCATGAATTGTACTACTTGAAAAACAAAATTATTCCTTATTCCATGGTCTCTAGAAGAGATTATGTGCTACCAGGCATAAAAATTATTTATCTAGTTGTGCTTTTCATCAGAGTCCTTAAGCAACCAGCTAAGAGTTCGTGAGCAAGGATAATTGGAAAGGAAAAGATATTGAATTATATATGTAGAAATAATCAAAATTTATTTTAAATTTTATCTCTACAAAGAGGCTTTCTTAAAAAATTAAATGCATTATCCTGATTAACATGCAAAGACTATTTATTCATCTTATTCTATCCCCCCCCTTTATTTTCTTCAAATGTGCCGTACATACTGTATTCAAAGGACCTTTGTTAGTTTGATCTACTCCATAAGTCCAGAAGGGTTATAGCAATCAATCAATAGTTTTAATTTAAAAAAATACATGCTATTTATAAGTAATACAAGATGTCTCTCAAATTTATTATGAGATATCAAAAAAATTTAAAAGGATGAAATAAAATAAATGCAAACCAGGAATTGGAATTCATTTAATTGTAATGATGGAAAACATTTCATGTTTTGATTTCTCCATTACTGTAGTATTTCAAGAAAGATATCTGAAATTTTTATTTTTGGACTTATTGTTTTATTTAATTTTTCATTTACTTAGTATGCAATATTTACTTATACATATTTACCATTCATCTTAAACCCATTACTCAGGTAACATATACTATTAGGTAACTGTTTTATATGAGTCTTCCTTATCTCAGTAGGTATATTATCCATAAGAATACTGGAAATTTTTATACCCTTATGTAATTATATAGATGAAAAATTGATACATAGAGACTAAGTATACACAGATGTCATCACTTTAAACATTTTTTATGAATTCCCAAGGAACATCAACTTGAACAATGATTTTAAATCACATATCTAAAACAAGGACTTAAATTTTTATGATTACTTGGTAAATTAACAACCATAAATAATTAGTAAACTTTAGTGTAAGTGGGCTGAATTCATAGAAATTGCTCTAATGTCTAATGTCAATATAATGAGAAGACAAACTTTTTCCCTGTTTATAAAAATTAATTTAGTATTTTTCTCATATTTATCTTTATTCTGGGAAAAATGTTTAGGAGAATTTACTAAACAACATTTGTTATTAGAAGCTTCAATTAATATGTTATTGAAGCAAAAGTAAGAAAGAAGAAAAAATGTCATCTCATTTTCTAGTTTTGACTCTCCTAGGTCATTATTTTTTGATGTCTTTAGGATCATTTAATTACAGATTTTATTTTTTGGCCTAATATAAAAACTCTCCATTAACTCAAATATTTTTAAACAAATATTCCAAATGCAAATATGAAGTTAAATCTTATATGCAGCATTAAGCTAATAGTTAATAACCTCTATGTAATTACATGTTCTTAAACACTTTCCTTACAAAGTAGTTTTTCATTCCTATTCCCATTTTATACATGAGAAACAAATGTTGATGAAAAAATGAAAAGTTTATACAGCTCTTTTAACTCAAACCAGATGTCATTTTTTTCTTTAGCTACAAGTCTTTTCTCTTTACATTATGAAATAGTGCTTCCCATGAGCATTAATATATGTGGATGCATGCATTTTTCACACTAATGACCACTACATTTAAGACATCTTTATGCTCTCAAATATTGCAAAGAAATTTGAAATGAATAAGAAATTTATAAAGACAGTCTTTAACTTCTATTTTTTTCTTGAATTGTTAGCACTCCTACATTGGGCACAAGCATTATAATATTTGCTCAGGGAAAAATCCTGTTTTGTTTATAAAATATATAATTTTAATATCAATGAGAAATTGACAACATTTTTTATATTTACAGTATGATATTAATTTAGAAGTGAAAGAATATTCTCAAATTAAGCTATCATATAAAGCATGTGATGTATAATTTTACAATTTTTTGTATAATTTACAAAGGTATTAACATGGATACAATGATATACATTATTCTGTATAATAGGGATCACAACTTCATAGAAACAAAATTAGTTATGGAAGTTATATTATAAAATAATTTCCCATAGGATATCTACATTGAGATTGGTTTTGTGGAATCTTAAGGATTTCACTTTAGATATAAAGTAATGTTGGATAAGACAGTGTAACTACACAGACTATGGTACAAACAAGGACATCTGTTTGTATTACCATAAATAGTTATGAATTGAGCATCTCAAAAGGCTTTCTCAGCAGAGCAGTGACTCCTAACTTATTTCACTAGCAGGTAGAAGCCTTAGTTTTCACAGGTTGGTAACTTTCATTGCAATGTCTGAATAGTTTCAAATTCAATAACTCTAAACAGCATACTTTAAGGGACAACACAAGACTGAGTTGCTAATGGCTTCTTGCTGGGTAGTGAGCTTCTTCAGCTATAATTTTCTTCATTACTTTCCAAAAATTTAATTTCTAAACTCAGATTTACTTCTTCAGAGCACAATTTCTGGGCATGGTGGCACACACCTATAATTCCAAATACTTGGGAGGCTGAGGTAGGGAGATCATCAGTTTAAGCACAACCTAGGAAATTTAGTAACCTAGTTAGAGCCTGTATGGAAAAAAAGAATAAAATAAAAAAGTTCTGAAGATATAATTCAGTGAGCCCTGGTTTTATATCCTGATAGCAACAACAAACAAACAAATAAGAAATGAATGAATATGCTATCCAGTATAATATCAACAAAGAAAATATAGAGATTGGTGTGCCACAGCTCCCAGGCATGAGGATTCTGGATAGGTGTGCTGCTGCTACCAGCACAGAGGAGGCTTCTGGGTCAGCATGCCATGACTCCCAGCCCAGAGGAGACTTCCAGATTGGTGCATCATGGCTCCCAGGCAGGAGGATACTTCTGGGTAGGTGTGCCATGGCTCCCAGCCCAGAGGAGACTTCTAGATTGGTGTGACACAGCTCCCAGGTAGGAGGAGGCTTCCAAGTAGGTGTACCATGGCTCCCAACATAGAGAAGGTGAGACATGAGGGCACCAGGAATGCACACACCACACCATCTCCTCAACCCTCCACCCAGCCCCAGCATCAAAATGAGAAGACAGGTAAACAAGCCACAGAACAAGACTTCTAGATCACCTACATCAACAACAAAGGGAAACAAGATGGAACACTCTGATACTCAACAACCACTCCCTAAACTAGCAATGAAAGAGGATCTGGAAAAAATGAAATCAGAAATGATTTCTCACATAACAGCAAAGACTGTGCACATAGTGCAAGACATGATTAATAAATCTAGAGAGGATACAGATAAAAAAAATAGAGGAGCTGAGAAACATGATGGAATGCCAACATAGGAAACAAATTGAATCCGTAAAACAAATGCAAATAGATTTCCAGGAGATTAAAAACTCCATTGAAAGTCTTTGCAGAACAATGAGACAATGTGAAGACAGAATTTCAGATATAGAAGATAAGGTTGCAATTACTGACCAGGAAAATAAAAAATTCTTTAAAATTTTAAGGGACTACAAGAAATCAATCCAGCATGTGCTAGATGATGCAAAGAAAAATAACATAAGAATGACTGGAGTCAATGAAGAAACAGGAGAGAGTGCAGATGACATAAAAAAAAAACTGTTTACAGAAGTGATGGCAGAAAATATCCCAAGTAGGGGAAAAGAATGTGACATACAGAAAACTGAGGCATATAGGACTTCAATTAGCCTTGATCAAAAAAAATCTACACATAGGCATATAATTGTTAAGATTCCAGAAACCAAACAGAAAACCAAAATTCTACAAGTAGAGAAAAGAAATGAATCACATACAAAGGAAACCTCATCAGAATCACAGCAGACTTGTCAGTGCAAACACTCAAGGCAAGAAGAGCTTGGAGTG
>NW_004624867.1:3259642-3277237 GCF_000247695.1 Heterocephalus glaber
ATATCATAACATAACCAACAAGATTGAGTAAGATCAGGTCAAGAGGCATTTAGGGTTTGGAAAGTTTGGACCATGAGTTTCCAGAGTGGTTCGTCTGGGTTCTGGTCCTGTCCTGGGTCCTTGTGAATCAGTTGAATACCTCTTAAAGAAAATAACAGCTCTTGATCACCAAGCTCAGTGAGCACTTCAGACTGGAGGTTAGGGATAATGGGAGGGGGCACCCCAAACATAATTTTAAAGGGAGTCAGGCCCATCTTATAGGGTGAATTGCACACCCTATAGAGGGCAAAAGGAAGGAGAGCCACTCAGTCACCGCCAGTCTCTAAGGCTAATTTAGTTAAGGTCTCTTTTAGTGTCCTGTTTATTCTCTCTACCTGTCCTGAACTCTGGGGTCTGTATGCACAATGTAATTTCCAATTTGCCCCCAGGACCTGCACTAAACTCTGGTTCACCTTAGAGACAAAAGCAGGTCTATTGTCTGATCTTAACATAACAGGAAAACCATACCTCGGTGGGATGTCTTTTAAAAGCTTTTTGGCCACAGTCTGTGCCGTTTCATGCTTGGTGGGGAAAGCCTCTGTCCAGCCCAAGTCTTCATGCAAAGCTTCATCAAAAATGATGGGGGAGTTTTTTAAATCCTTGAGGAAGTCGGGTCCAGGTCAGCTGTCCATTGATGCCCTGTTCAGGGTCGCTCCATTCAAATGCAAAGATGTGCTGGCTTTTGCATGCCAGTGGAAGGCTCACGGAAGTCCTGCACTGGTCAATAGTCATCTGAGTGGGGTTTCCACACCGGCAACAAGGGGGTGTTCCAGGCCGATTGACAGGGCATTAGAATACCCTGAGCAAGCAACCTCCTGATGTGTGGGGTTATTCCTTTGCAGACCTCTAGGGACATGGGATATTGGTGAACTCATGCAGGGTCCGCTCCTGGCTTTATTTCTATGAACACAGGTGTCCTGTGTGCGGCCAGCCCCATGCCTCCAGTCTCAGCCCATGCTCACGGGAACATGGCAAGCCATTGTTCCAGCCAGGATCAGGAGGGGACTGCTTCTGATGTAGCAGATATTCATCTTCAAGGCTCATAGTTAACACTTGGGTGGGCTTTCCCTCCTGGTCAAGGACCTCCACACCCCCAGGCTGAAAATGGATTTGGGCTCCTAACTTAGTAAGCAAGTCTCTTCCAAGTAGAGGATAGGGGCAATCAGATATAATCATAAGTGAGTGGGTTACCCAGCCCACTCCCAAGTCCACCATTCTTCGGGTAGTCCATGAATATTTTTTTTTTCATGCCTTTGGCTCCTTGGACCCAGGAAGTTTTGTCAGATATATGGCCATGTGGTTTAAGCAGAACTGAATGTTGAGCGCCGGTATCTACCAGGAACTCCACGGGCTCCTCCTCCACTTTAAGGGTTACCCTGGGCTCAGGGAGGGGCACCAAGCCCCATCCCCCCTAATCACTCAGTTCATCCATAGCCAGGACGGGGGCCTTGGGGTGGCTTCCCAGCTTTTTAGAGTATTCTCTGGCCCAATGGCCTTCCTCTTTGCAATAAGCACACTGGTTCTTTCCCAATCGGGGGTGATCCCTATCTTCCCCCTTACCTTGTCCTTCTGCCACAATCTTTCTCAGACGATGTTCACGTTCCCTCAGCTCTCCCACAGTGGTGGCCAGAAGAATTCGAGCCAGGTTTAGGGTCTGGCAGTTATCAGCTTTTACCTGTTTTTCCTCTGCAGTTTCCCTGTTGTTATATGCTCTCTCTGCCACTACCACTGAGTCCTGGATACTCTTCTCTCTTAATCTGTCTACTTTCTATAACTTTCTCCTAATATCTGGCACCACCTGGTTGACAAAATGCATTATTACAGCTGCCTTTGTCTCAGTTGCTTCTGGGTCCATAGGAGTATACCTACAGAAGGCTTCCTGAATTATTTCTAGGAAGGCTGCAAGGCTTTTGAGCAGCTGCTTTGAGACCTCCCAACAGAGCCTGGAGATAGACCTGGAGCCTCTCCTTACCTTCTGCTGTGTGGAAGTCCCAGTTGGGCCGGGACGAAGGAAAAGAAGTGTTGATAGTATCATCATTGGTGGTGGGTTGACCATTGTCACCAGGAACCAATTTCCTGGCCTCATTCTGGATTCTTTCATGCTCCTCTGTTGTAAACAGGATCTGGAGGAGCTGCTGACAATCATCTCAAGTGGGCTGATGAGTAAACAAAACAGTTTCTAATAGGTTAATCAAATCCCTAGGGTTATCAGAGAAGTTGGCGTGTTGAATTCGCCAGTTATAGAGGTCACTAGTGGCAAAGGGCCAATAATGATGAGGCTGGTTGCCATGCTCATCAGGGGGTCCAGCCGCCCTCAAGGGAGGACAGTGGAATCTGGGCCCTGCTGGCAAGGCTGTGCAGCGATTACGGGTGTTTTGGGAGGGGCCGTCTCCTCCAGTGGTGCCTGCCAGAGCAGGCACCTCCGCCTCGGCCACCAACGGCTCTCTTTCCTCCGCCCCCGCTGATGGCTGCAGGAGTGGAGGAGTGGGGTGTGGGTGGTAGGGAGGGGGAAAGAGGAGATCTTCATCAGTTCCTCCTTGAAGAACTGGGTAAAGCAGAGCAGTTGGCTTGGTCCGGTTTGTCTTTTTCGGTCGTGTTCTCTGGGAGTCTTTTCACAGGCTGTCAGTATTACCTCCGGCTGCTGTTTCTCTGGAGGCAAAAAGGGCTTGACCCATGGTGGGGGGTCTCAGATTAAACTCTCCCAAGTGACAATGTAGGGAATCTGATCAGGATGTCTGGTGTAGGGACAGAAAACTGCTTCACGGACCCTGCATATGATCTGCAAATCAAAAGTTCCCTCAGGGGGCCATCCCTGCTCAAAGGAAGGCCACTCCAAACTACACAGAAGGACAAGTCTGGATTTTTTTTTTATTTATTTCTAGACTTAGATTATGAGCGCGCTCTTTAACCTCTTTAAAATGGTCCGTCATAAGGGATAGAGGAGTGGTCACAGTCTGTCCCATCATCTCAGTCCAAGTCAAGTGACAACAACAATACACGGCGATAGACAGACAATCAAGCACAACAGAGAAACAAGAGACAAGGCCAAACAATCCTCTGGAGGCAAAACTGAAAGTAGGATGATGGCCTCATGCCATGCCGTGGGAGTGACCCACACCATCCTTCCAGAAATCACAGGGCACTCCATCCCCTCCTGGCCCGCCTGCGTGTCTGCTTAGATCATCTGCCAATCTACTCAGAAAATGGGCCCCAAATTACCAATCATAGACAATTTATGGATACAGAGACACTTACCAGCTGGTGTCGACCCTCCGGTTCGGGGGTCCTGAGGAGCTTGGGGATCCCGGACCAGCCCCCAAATGTTATGCCCAGATCGCGAAGTCCCAAAGACCACCAGGAAGCCAATTCCAATGTAAGCACATGAGGGCCATTTATTCAAGCTCGAGCAGGGGCTCCCAACTGTCACCGACGCAGCGGATCAGAATTGAGAGCCCCGAATTTCAAATTAGTGGGGTTTTTATTGTGGTTACAGCAAGGTTTGGAGATTTTTCACTTAGCACTTTCATGATTGGTTGGCATTTTGCAAGCATGAAGAGTATATTTCTGATTGGCTAGGCCCATCAGGGGTTTGAGGGGCAGTTACATGTAGGTTTTACAGGGGAAAAGAGGGACAAAGGTTAGTGGTCGACTGTCATGTACTGATGGTCAGCACATTGACAGATTGTTCTATAGATAGTGGACCCGGAACATTCATTTCCTGGGCAAACAGATGGTTGAGTAATTAACTTAGGAACTTTGCTTCATTACATATTGTGTCTTTTGTCCCAGAGCAAGCACATTTTAACCATTAATTTGTGAGGACAGTAGAGACTAGAGGAATAGTTGATTTTAGCAAAATGGAGTCGCTTTGGTCTCACAAAATCTTAATGAGAATGGAAATTACATTAGTTGTTAGAAATTATGATAGTTTTTGGGAAAGGGAGGGATTGGACATAGTTTCAGTCCCTGGGTACATAGAAGGAAGAGGTCCAGTGTAAAGAAGTTCATCAGAGGTTAACAGTTAAAGGTTAACAGTATTTTGAGGGTCAGATCAAATATGGGTACAAGCCTGTATGCAGTCACGTTAAAGTTTCACCTGTGGACCTGTCTGATCTCTGAGAGCAGGGACCTCCCAACTCATTTTAAATTCTCTGAAAACAACACTACTCCATTTGAAGATTTTTGCCCTTGACATTACCAAAAGGAAAGGATGAAATAAGACTATTCATAACATTTATATCAATTAGTGAGCTTTTCAAATGTAAACTGTCATTTGAATAACCCACTAAAAGATTGTATCACAATCTTTGGCTTTAGATGTGTAAATTAAAGTAATTAAGGACAGATTAACAAATGGAAAAAAAGCTTCATCACACAATTGAGTTTCACAAGGAAATGAGATTCAAAAAAGCAAACAGGAGATTGAGCTTTACACACAGCAAGCATTTCCACGAGGAGTGGCTCTCTTCCTGGCATGGAAAATCCTTTGAAAATAGAAATTTCAGAAATGCAAATTTGCTTTACAAGAGGTAAACTTTCTGCTGTGCTTCTAGGGAATTAGAACAAGTGAAGAATTTTTCCTGCATCTACTGCTTCTCAATTGCTTTTAGCTCAAGAAAATCAGTATTCAAAACAGATGTATTTTGTTACTCTTCAGCATCATCAACAATTTTAATTGACTTGGAAAAATAACAGAAATGAGACAATTAGGCAATTGATTTGATTTCAGTTACAATAAACAGTGAAAAGAGAACTAAAGTAGTATTAGTGACCATTTCACACATTTCTCCATGTCTATCTTCAAAACTGGCTGTTTGGACATATCTTTATTTCTATATTCTCTTTGTAAGCAAGGTGAAGTAACTGGATTTCCCCTTGATGGCATGACATCCAGATTTAGAAGAACATTGAGAAACCTAAAAATCATATTTGCCATTTTTAACTGAAAGTAGCTAAGGCCTAGACAGAAATGGAAAAAGTACTTAAATTCATTTTCAGGAATTCCCTCCAGAATCTATTCTACCATGGTTTAAACTGGTTTTACAAGAATGTACATATGCAGACAAAATGCAACTCCTCTGGTAAATGACCTTTTGAATTCACAAGTTCATTTCTGTCAATCATAATGTAACTCCTTCAAAATCAAGCACGTGATCTGTGAAGAGGCAGGATGATCATCTTTGCCTAAGTGAAAGAATCCTAAAACTTCTCACTATCCAATCAACAAACACCTTCTATCTTTACCCTTTCTATAAATTCTTCCTGATACTAGTAGATCAAAAAGACAAATATGAGGGTTTTTTTTTAATCTCCTGTGTCCTTGAAAGTTGACCTTCAAGAAAAAAAGATTCTCTTTTTGCAAAAACTTGATTCCATAATATTGACTTTTGTGCCTTTGGGGCAGCCATTCCTTATTTAGTATTATTTCTCATTAAATTTTTTAACATAATCTGCCATAGGCTAAAAAAAGTTGTAGTCTGGTATCTGTGACAACACAAACAGCAAGAGGACAAGGTTTAGAAAAATTCTATATATGACTTCTGTAAGTTTATTAAGAACTTAACATTAAAGTTAACCCTATAGATGTTATTTCTCCAAATTCAGTTAGAAGTTCATAAGTAACATAAATTGCAAATATTTCTCAAAGCTTGACATTCTACTGGGGACCCTTGAAACTTTACTGGAAATCTCTGCAATAGGCTTCAGTCTCCTGCACAGAGTACAAGGCTGGCTTGAGAAAAAAATACACTAAAAGAATTAAGAAAGACAGAAAGTGGGGTGCTAGGATGACCAATGCCAGAACAACTGGCAAAGGTGATGACCAGTCCAAGCTACCGATTTTTATTGGTAATCAATTGAGATAAAGGAGAGCTATGTGTAAGAATAGCACTATGTGTAAAGATGCATGGTTCTTGCAATTTCTATGGAAATTAATATAAGCAAGACTCATAAAAGACAAAACAAAGCATTCTTGAATTAGGAACAGAATAGACAAAATATATGGTTGTAATTAGAACATTGTCCTTCTAATAAAAAGGTTTTAGTTGTGGGAATGGAATTTGGGCAGGAGTTACTCTGATGTCAGCATGTACAATTCGGCCAGACTCACTTCTCAAAGCAAGCCAATTGTGGAGTTAACTCTTCGCAGCCTGTACTGCTTATAGCCTGCTTTGGGGCATAATCAATACTATAGTCTCTTGTAACACTTAACTTTATGTGTCACATATTTTACCCCACTTGGATATTTGGTTGGGGATATATATATTTAATCAAATAATTATACTCTAATTTCTTCTAAATTTTTGTTTCATAGAAAGGAATTTTTTTATCTTTTCAATGTGTTTGAAAAATCATGTAACAACTAAATAAAAGGCAATTTTAGGTGAGGAAAAATATCTTTTCCTTCTAACTATGTATGTGCCTGGTGTATCTGCCACAAAAGACAGATTAAGAAGAATAAATCACACATATTTACTTTTTAAATAAATTTTATGTGACACTGGAGTCTCCTTAAGAAACAGAAGGCCTGAAGAAACAACTAAACCTACATATTTTTATACTAGATTTAATGAAAAGTGAAAGTAATGAAAAAATTTGAGTGTTACCAAGGTTCTGTGGTGCTGTTGGCTCTTCTGGAGATTCATTCTAGGTTTCTGTTGTCCTAAAGAATTGACCATGACAATTGAAAAAGATAGCAAGATTTTGCATTTTAAAAAATATTAAAGGTAGGAAAAGAAGTATATTCTGTAGAATTAATGTGGGGCAACTAAAGATAAGAAAAGAAATATTCCCAGTAGAGTGCAAAGCAGTCCACTGAAAGAGCTACAGTGGCCAGGAGGTAAATGGTCACCGCCTTGTGTATCCTCCACACCTCAGGCCGAAGTGAGATCTAAGCCATCCTATTAAAAACCTATTTGATCTTATGAGGTATTAAAGATAGCATTTTCCAAATGGTCCCAGGTGCAGGGTTTAGAAAGTGCTCTCTGCTCTTCCCAGACCTTTGTGATTGACATGATCTGACTTCTTGCCAGCTGCTTTGCCACACCCTAATCTCCTGTCTCAATAGAACAAAAAGGGCTATGACCTATAAGTAGTAAACTAGCAGGAAGATAATGAGGTCTGTTCATTCAGATTCCTCTGTCTTTGAAAATAGGTTGGTCCCTTCAACTGGGTATAGAAAGGGTACTCCACTGAGTATCTTATAAGCTATTTCAGAGGAATATCAGAGATTCCTTCTAATGTTTACTATTTCCCAAATTCCATCTGCTTAAAATATTCAATATGCATCCCAAAATATTGCATTTGGGGATAGTGCATCCTGAATCTCATTACATTATTCTTTTTTGAATAGTAATAGCTAATACTTTCTGAAAAACTGCTACATATCAGTATCCATGCTAAATCTTTTATCATATATATTTCTCATAGTTCAATGATAAAGCAGATTATTTTATTTTCCTCTTGTATACATGAGATGAAACAAAAGCAAAACATGGATCAAACTTTAAAAATCCCTAAAAAATACCTTGCTAAGTTATGCAGAATTAAAGTTTGGAAATTCTGACTTACTGTTCAGCCTACATGCATAACTATATGGTATGTATCCATTTCCTCTAAAAATAGTGCTTCAGAAATAGTAGCTATGTGCTTTTGTCCAAATTACCTTTCTTAAACTGATATTGGTGTATAACATTTCTTATTATTGTTGTGTTTCATAGGGATCATGTATCTCTTTAATGTGTACTTCATATGGTGATTACTAAATTATTTAGTATATGGATATATCTAATTACTATATTTTTATTTGTTAATTTTTGGTTTTGACATGATGGAATGAACATTTTAATCAGTAGAATTCAATACTTGCTTTTTTGTATATTTTCTCATATGTTATGTACATGAACTTTTTATAATTAGCTTTTTCCAATCACTGTTAGCTTATTGGTATTTGACATCTTTTCTTTTTAAGGTATCAGTTATTGCTTTAATTACCTCAGGGAAATTTTTCTATGTCTTCAACTATTAATAAAACAAAATTCTTTTCCCTTTTTTTTTTTTTTTTCAATGGTGAGGATTAAATCCAGAGCCTTCACAATGAGGAGCATCCCTAGCTCATTTTTTTTTGAGATAGTATCTTGAGAAGTCAACAAGTTCTATAGACTATACTAATCCTCCTGCCTCAGCTTCCTTGAAAGCTGGGATTATAGGCATGCACAACCACAACCCAGCCGAGAACAATTTTTTAATACCTTTAGTGTACCCACCTATTCATTTTAATGAATTTTTTCATTTATTTTAAAAGAACTCTGATTTTTTGGCTGTCATTCCAGTGTGATTCTCAAAAAGCCATTTGTGAGGACGAAGAGGTGAATTTTAGGTGACAGCAGTCACATAAATGATACACACTTTTGCAAAATTATGAGGAAAAAGCAATAATTTCTTCTAATTTTAACACAGTGAAAGATTTTCATATTATTATTCACAGGCTTCAAAACATTGGTACTTACATTTCAGATAACACTTAGTACCACTCTCTGAATTTGTAAAGTGTCGTATGCTCACAATAGAGTTGTCAGAATACTGTGTGCTAAATATCACCATGACAGGAAACATGTCAAAATAGACACTAATTAAATATATTCAATAAAGTAGCAAAATAACCTGAAATCCTCGTAATAAAAACATAAATTAATTCTAACTAAATTAAATGATTATTGTATTTCATCGAATGCCTGTTCAAATGTCGATATAAATAAATAAATTTGTATATTGCTACAAAAGATATATTGCTATCATGAAATTATATTATGTCATGGGATTACATATAAATTTAATAGAGAATGAATTTTGCATTAGCTATTTTCCTTTGTATTTTCTGGGCATTTAGCATAGTTTTTTGTTATTGGTAGATAGTGATTATATTATATTATATTAATCAATGAGAATAAGAATGCTATAGGAATGACAGTTCTTAAAATGTTATTTTTCTTCCTCTTCTGTTTAATATACAAATATATAGGTAAAATAGTAAAAGGAGAACTGAACTGAATTTTTGAAAAGAGAATTTATTGTTAATACATAAAATATATTCAGTATATTGAATTAATGTATAAAACTTTTATTCTGGAAGGTAAATTATCCTCATGTGGTTTGTGGGTGCTCAGTATTATTATACATCTAATAATAAATCTCCAAATATTATCTTGTAAAAATTGATGTTGAAAAATATTCAGATGATACAGATTTATAAACATATTTATTGATCTATAAATTCACCAGTCAAGTGAAAATTCACTTTTATATAAAGCAGCTATTTTTTGCCTGTCAGTAAGAATAAAAATTTATCTGTTCTTCCCACTTTTTAAAAAATTGTAACATCATATTATTTGCTCAAAATTCAAATTGTCTTTTTAGTGTCTTAATGAGTTTCATAAAACATTATATTGTATGTTATCTACATAATTCATTTTTACTCATAAATCTCTTAAATTCAAATTGTTTGAAATCTTGTGTTCTTGTTTAGATATTCTAACTCTATTAATTTGAGGAAATGACAATATCAATATACTCAAATGTGGTCTGAAACTTGAGGATCATTTGTAATTTAAATGTCTGGCATTTTATTATTGGAAGTTAACTTGCTAAATTATAATTATTTCAAGCTACAGATAAGGCACTTAATAACAAGTCATATATGGAAAAGTTGTTCTAAGCTATGACTGATGAAGTAAAGAAATGGATGTACACATGAGTATAGACAGACTGGAGGAAAAGAAATGTATTAGACTAAATTATCAAGAGTAAGTGATTCAGTGATCAATACTAACTAATTTTCTTGCTATTGTATATTATGTAGCACAAATGGTCTGTTTTTCTATTATTTCTAAATAGCAAACAAAATTTTTCTTGAGCAAATGGTATTGTATTTAAAATTCTAGTTCTTCAGTTATTGAACAGGATAGAATTCTGCATACACTATTTAGGACAAATAATTTAATATAGAATTAATTGCTAAATACACAATGGGAATACAAGTAAAAAATATACAATACAAATTATAATTGACAGTTAAGTGAAATAGATATGTGTATAACAAATCTGTTTCAAATTGAGGTTTGTCAATTTAAAATATGCCATCATTCTTTATCATGAAATATTTAAGTGTAATTGATTTCAGAAAATGTGATTACATAATACAAAACTGACTAATACAATTTAGGACAGTAGGAAATTATTGTATGCTTACATGTGCATTTCTCTTAACATAGTTCTAACTAATTTTAAATGGTAAATATGACTTATAGGTATTAACAGCAATAGATGACAATTATTGGGTTTTTATCATATGCTAAACAGAGAGCTACTTGCTTGAAGAATTATCACTGTTTAAATATTTGTCACTGTTCCTTTTTTTCAGAAATTGCTCCCTATCTTTTGTTTTATAGCATATTTTCTTTACTCTGATTATTTTTCCATGCTTTAACAATAATGAAGATAGAATTGACTCAACCTGTGTTTCTCAGCATCACACAACACTGGGAATTCACTCAGTGCAATTTATTTGGTGTCTTCTACACATTGTCTGAAATCCAGGGAATCTAAATAGTATTGACAAGAATAATTTTTGCCTTGACAAATAATTAAATGCAAAAGTAAATGGAGCCATATCACCTTTTGTAATTTTATATGAAATTTGTTATACCTTTAGTCACAGTTAAAAAGTTTGAAAATTGAAAGAAAAAAACTAAAAAATCCTGTTCTACATCAATTACCACAATGTTTAGAAAGTATATTTGAAGTTTATTGCCATTTCCATATTTTGAGTCTTTAAATGCATATTTTGGTTTTTCCCATTTCTGGTGTTTTTCATCCAGCCAAAAGAATTACTTATAACATCAGTTTCTAACCTTCTAGATAAAAAAATTAATCATCTTAATATTTTACACAAAAATTTGTATTCTAGAATCATTGATACCAGTGTCTGACACACTGAAGATCAAATTACTTAGTTCATTTCTTTCAGAAATGACACAGTGAGGTCCAAGGAATATTAGTTCATGTGATTTTTACATGAACACTTTTCCTCATGGTGGGAGAAAAATAGTGAAGGAAAATATAACAAAAAATGTAGCATTAAAAGTGAAAACATGAGCCATTTCACCTTTAACTATCATGTCATACATTTTTTCTTGTTCAAAAGCTTTGTTACAATACCCAGTTTTACTACCCTATGTACTTTGGGCATTATTCTGTAAAAAATTTTTAGAATTTCACCATCACAGAAATAAATTCTACTTTTACTGCTTTTTCTTTTTTGCATCAGCATTTGTGAACATTAAGACAACTTATTTTCACAACCTAGTACAAACAAAACAGATGGACTGAGATTTCTGCATTCACAAACTGGTAATTATAAGGAGTCAAATCAATTTAATTTTCATGGTAGTCACTGTAATGTTGTTTCCAAATTTCTTCAGTTAGAAACTATTAACAAAGTAGAAAATACAAAATGATGCCTATATTGTCTGTGTTCATTAACATTTCTATATGTATTTACTAAGTGAGTGTCATGGCTCAATTATGCAATTGACTTTCATTCAGAAGAATTCTGTCCATCTGTTTGATCCTACTTTAAACAGGATCGTTGGAGCAAATGAACTTATCATAGCATATGGTAACTATATTCAGTATGGATTTTCCACTGCATTGATGTGCTTAGAGAAATTCTCTTACATAAACACAACTGTTCCATGAACCAGTTTCATTTCTATCATGGATATTGTTTAAAAGGAGGGAAGGAAACTCGTATTTTCTGTATGACCTATGATTGGGCCATAGACATGCTGCATATTTTACTCAGAATATGAGAGACTTCATCTACTGATTTTTTAAAATGCTTTACTGTTTAAAGCAAGATTCATTCTTAAACAGATACATGTTTCTGAAAAGAACTAGAAGGAGGACTGAGTTTAGTAGACTTAAAAGGCTTTAAGATTCCAAAACGGAGCAAGGGAAAAGGTAAAACTTTCTTTTTTTATTGTTTAACTCATTTTAATAGCATGACATAAGCCCCTAGAATTGATATAATCCTTATGCAAAATACATAGATGAATACTGTCTTTTTTAAAAAATATAAACTAGGGCCGGGGATTTAGCTCAGTGGTGCCACCACCTGCCTCACAAGAGCAAGGTCCTGAGTTTGATCCCTGGTACCAAAAAAAAACAACCAACCAAACAAACAAAAGAACGACAGCTCCTTAATGATGTCCAAAAGAAGCTCTTCTAGCAAGTTGGAGATCTGGAAAGAAATTAGAATCTGGCTAGGAGTTTACATATTCTGAAATGCTGATAAAAATATAAAATAAATAAGCAAGATATGAAAATAGGCAAGTTTCCACTAAATAAATGAAAATTTTAAAAAAAGGAAAGTTTTCCTTTCCATGTCATTTGAAGAAGGGAGACTTTAAACAACATTTAAGTTTATTAAACAAATTTTAAAAAGGTATTATAAAATGTTTAACTTTCTTCAGCTTCAAGGTTTTTGTTGCTGCTGAATTCTGCATATAACTGAACTTTCAAATGTTCTATCACCTGCTGAATTATTCTACTTTGAATTCTAAGACATTAATTTCTTCTTGCAAATTTTTCTTTGCTTCTTCTAACATTTCTTGTGTTTCTTCTTGAGAATGGCTAATGAAAATGTCAACAATTTGATAAGGTATCACTAAGCTGTCATAATCTGTAAGCATGATGTCATCACAGGTGTCTTCTAAATTCTGGAGTTGTTTCTTTTTTGCTTCTATTTCTTCCTTTTGTTCTGTGATTCTACTCATATTCTGCACAAATTTGTCTTTTGTTTATCTTCAAAAGTCACATTGACATCTGCAGCCACCTTCTTCATGGTGGCTGCCTTCCAATTAGATATGAGAATACTCAGGCTTGTTTTGCCTATCCTTATAGACCCAGAATTACTTTATATTACTGCAAAGACTTCAAAATTGGGAAATATTAAATGAGAGAAAACAGAAAGCAAGAAAGAAAGAATAAAAAAATAAATAAATGTTTTTCTTATCTTCTTTTTTGTTTTTGTACCCTTACGCAGACAAATGTAGAAATATGCCACAACAAATTTTAAGTATTTTTGTCACTATTCTTCATTTATACAGATCTCTTTTGCATAAATGTACACCTAAATTTTAATGTTTCTTATACCTCTATGTAACTCACCTTGACTAAAATCTATAAAACACCTGAGAAATATGTTTGAAGCTGGAGAACCAGAGACCCAGTAGAGTTTTAAAAAAGATCAAATATAAATAATAAAGAGAGATAATAAATGAAGCACAAATAATCCATTTGTTTCAGTCTGACAATAATGGAAAGATTCGAGTTTTTAAAATTATAATTATTTCCATTATTTTATTGCTTACTTTTCATTGAGAATGTAAACAGGAGAGCTATGGATATCATGCGCCATTATACATTCCAAAAACACAGGTACACAGAAATGGGGTTTCAAACAAAGGCAGACAGAGGAAGCCAAATATATACGCTCAGTTTTTGAGCAGAGGTGCTGAGCAGCTCGAGGGCCTTTTGGTGCCCCTGCCCCTTTGGTGCAGAGGAGCAATGCCATGGCAGCCCCCCACCCCACCCCACCTTTGACCACTGGGCCATGCCAGCACTTGCATCCACACCACGGAGTGGCAATGAGTCAGAAAGGACATTGATCTGAGCTACAGAAGATAGAGCAGAAGTGAACAAGTGAAAGAAGGCCTCTCTGAGGCTCCTAGATGAAAACTGAAGCCCACTGGAAAAGTGAAGAAAATCTCCACAATAAAAGCATCCCAGACCACTGCAGTTGGTAAGTGGGAGGGATCACCACCTCCCATCAGAACCTGGACTATCTTCAGGGGAAGGGCAGCTGGAACCTGCAGTTGAACCTTGCAAAGTTCAACCCAGCAGGAGGTCAGAGATCTCAACTTGGGCCTTGCAGGCAGAAATCACCTGGACCTCAGGGGACAGCTGCTGGCTTGCTGAGACTAATTGACATAGATTAGTCTCACTTTTGCCCATGCTGTCTATTGTGACAGCAGAGACATACTCTGAAGGAGGACCCTTATTTTTATTTTTTATTTTCAAAGCAATTTTTTCTTCTGTTTTTAATATTTTTTCTAATTTTTATCTATATTTTTCTTTTCTCTTTTCAATTTTTTCCTTTTTCTATCCCTTTTTTTCCTTTTCTTTCTCTTTCTCTCTTGCTCTCTCCTTCCCAACTTGTTCTTCATTTATCTCCCTTTTTATACCTGTTGCTGTTCTAATTCAATTTTCTTTTTTTTCTTAACTTTTCTTCTCTTTTTCCTTCTCTTGATTGTCCTTAGTTTTAAAGGAAAATGAATATAGTTTCAAGCCTCCCTATTGCTATTAGGTTATTCTGTTCTTGTGTTTTTTCTTTTGTTCTGTCTTCTCTTCTCTTCAACAGCTTTCTAGAGTTTGTGTGATCTTCCTGCACCCTCTGGCCTCACTTCTAATGTTTCCCTATCCTACCTATCTATCCTTCTCTCCCCAACTCCCTATAAGTCCCCAACCTGAAGGGTAAAGTGCTATATTGAAGAATCTATTCACTGTAGACATATTTTGGGCTGGTCTTGATTTCGATTTAATTCACATGCTTAAAAGTGATAGCTTAATAACTACCACAAATTGTCATTTTCTAAACTGTGCTTGATGCTATTGTTGTTGCTGATTGTATCACAAGGGCTAAGGTGCTGTGATTCATCTAATCAGTTGTCCTTCCTGGTATACTGAAAACAAGATTGCCTAAGAGTCATTAGAGACTCAAAACCTAAAGGCCAGATATATCTGGAAGACACTTCTGAGAAACAATCATTTCATAAAGATCTAAATAGAAGCAACAAAGATATTTACAATAAGCAATATTGAAGTATCAACCCAGGAATGGAACCAAAAACAGTACCAGCAACAAAAATAGAAATGAGAAGGCACCTAAGGAAGGCAAAAAGTCAGGCTACCAGCTCACCAAAGGCAAATTCTGGGGGAATTGAGGTGGAAAAGTCTCATAACCAATCACCTGGATACCCTGCACTGATGGCACAAAAAGTAACAAAACAGAGGAATAAAACTCTAGAAAAATTCAAAACAGAAATAATTTCCCAGATAATCACAGAGATGGTTAGCAGAATGAAAGATGTCATTAGAGACTCTAGACAAGAAACATAAAAAAAAATAGATGAGCTCAGGACCATGATGTAAACCATGAACGCCCAGCATAGGAAAGAAATGGAATGCATGAAACACATTCAAACAGATATCCAAGAGATTAAAACCTCTATTGGAAGCACTTGCAGAAGAATGAGCAAATATGAAGACAGAATGTCAGATGTAGAAGACAGGATTGGGTTCAGAGACTCTGAAAAAGGAGATCTCTTAAAAATAGTAAAAGACCATGAGAAATTGATCCAGCAGCCCCTAGATGATGCAAAGAATAATATGACTGATAGGAATCCATGAAAAATCAGGAGAAAGTACAAATGACATAAAAAAAAACTGTTCACAGAATTAATGACAGAAAACTTCCCAGAGTGAAAGAATTTGACATACAGATGAGTAAGGCATATAGGACCCCAAATAGCCAGCATTAAAAAAAAAAACTACACCTAGACATATAATAATCAAGATCTCTGAAACCCAACAGAAGAACAAAGTACTACAAGCAGTTAGAGAAAAGAAATCACATACAAAGCAAAGCCCATCAGAATGGCAGCAGATTTCTCAACACAAACCCTCAAATCAAGGACAGCCTGGAGTGAAGTATTTCAAGCCCTAAAAGAAAATAACTTCCAACCTAGACTGTTGTATCCGGCAAAATTATCTTTCAAAATTGATGAGGAAATAAGATTCTTCCACAAAAAAACACCTGAGAAATTTCATGAATACAAAACCAGCACTCTAAACAATTTGAAACACTATCTGGGAAAAAGACAATGAAGGTCTCAACTCCATAAGGCCCAACCAAGCAAATCCACCAGGCAAGGCAAAAAATTAAAGGGGGGGGTGTGATAAAAAATTAGAGATCCAACAACAGAAAAATAACATGAAAAGGATAAGCCAATTCATATCAGTTATAACTATCAATGTTAATGGCCTCAACTCACCAATCAAAATAAATAGACTGACAGAATGGATTAAGAAGCAAAATCTAACAATATGCTGTATATAAGAAACATACCTAACTCAAAAAGAAATTCATAGACTGAAAGTAAAAGGATGGAAAACAGTTCTCCATGCAACAGGAGCTGAGAAAATAGTAGGACTAGCTATCTTATTTGCAGACAAAGTAGATTTCAAACCAAAACTAATTAAGAGAGACAAAGAAGGCCACTACATCCTTGTAAAAGGAACAATCCAAGAGGAAGAAATGACAACCACAAATATATATGGAACAAATACTAATGCCCCCCAAATACAAAACAAATATTAATGGACATGAAAAACCAAATAAGCACTAATACAATTGTAGTGGGGGAAACTCAATATCCCACTGTCACAAACAGATCATCTAGACAAAAAATCAACTATGAAATAATAGGACTGAACCAAGTTCTTGAAGAAAAGGACTTAATAGATGTCTGCAGAGTGTTCAACCCCACAAAATCAGAATATACATTCTTTTTAGCTGCACATTGGTCATTCTCCAAAATAGACCACATGCTAGTTCATAGGACATGCTTAGGTAAATGCAAAGGAATTGAAGTTATCCTCTGTATATTATCAGACCATAGTTCAATTAAACTGGATATCTATAGCATAAGAAACTACAAGAACTGCAAAAACACATTGAAACTGAGTAAGACCCTCCTGAACATCCAGTGGGTCACAGAGGAATTTAAAGAAGAAATTAGACAGCTTCTACAATTAAATGACAATACTAATACAACATACAGGAATCTATGGGACATAATGAAAGCAGTTATATGAGGAAACTTCATAGCAGTAAATGTCCATATTAGGAAAACAGAGAGAGCTCAAATAAACAACCTAATGCTCAACCTTAAGCTCCTAGAAAAAGAAGAGCAATACAAACCCAAAGGTCATAGAAGGGGGGAGATTATAAAGATTAGAGCAGAAATCAATGCAAAGGAGACTAACAGAATGATACAAAAATATCAAAGAATCGAAGAGTTGGTTTTTTGAAACAAGTTGCAGGGGGCGGATATGAATCCGAGTTACTGCCTTGGGTCAACTGCTCTGGTAGAGACTGTGGTTTTGCACACTAACACCTTTTTTTACATTTTCCTGAAAAATCGTAAAGAATCTTTACCTATACAGAAATATTTAGTCAATATGGAAATTATATTGTGTGGATAAAATTGATAAACCCTTACCCAAACTTATCAAAAAAAGGAAAGAAAGAAGGTCTTTATCTCAACCTGATTAAGGCTATCTATGAAAAATCAACAGCCAACATCATACTAAATGGTCAAAAACTGAAAACTTTCACACTAAAATCAGGAACAAGACAAGGATGCCCACTATCAC
>NW_004624867.1:3281331-3296611 GCF_000247695.1 Heterocephalus glaber
CCCCCCCCAATATAAAGACCTGATTCAAAAATGGGCATCTGAAATGAACAGACATTTCCTAGACAAAGAAGTAAAAGCAGCAAATAAATATATGAAAAAATGTTTAACATCTCTGGTTATTCCAGAGATGCAGATGTAAACAACACTGAGATTCCACCTCACCCCAGAAGGAATGGTTGCTATCAAGAAATTAAAGAATAACAAATGTTGGTGGACCTGTGGGGAGAAAGGAACCCCTCTCCATTGTTGGTGAGAGTGCAGACTGGTACAACCACTGTGGAAATCAATATGAGGATACCTCAAAAATCTAGGATTAGAGTTTGCATTTGACCCAGCTATCCCTTTGCTGGGTATCTTTCCAAAAGAATTAAAAGAATCATACCACAGTGATATATTCACATCCATATTTACAGTGGCACAGTTTGCAATAGCTAAAACTTGGAAGAAGCCCAAATGCCCATCAACTGGAGACTGGATAAAGATGTGGTTTTTCTATAAAATAGAGTACTACTAAGCCATAAAGAACACCAAACTAGAGACATTTATAGCTAAATGGATGCACATTGAGGTGATATTCTTAAGTGAAATAAATAGGACACACATGTATAAATACCTAATAGTTTCTCTGGTGTGAAAAACTAAAAGTGTAAATAAGGTTCAAATGGTATAACTGATAATATGGAATAGGGAGAAAATGTCTCAAGGAGTAGGGGAATTGGGCAGGGTAGGGGAAAGGAAAGAAGGGAAAGGAAAAAATATGAGAAAAGAAAAAAAATAGAAACAAAGTCTCTGTAAATATGGAAGGGTGGAGGAGGTGAAGGGAGGGAAGGGGAATGGGGAAAAATAAGAATCAAGATTCACCATGTAACGGTACTAGCTCCCAATGATGAATTTAACTGTATTCTATCCTAAAATGCACCAATAAACTTACTGAAAAAAAAATATGCCCAATTTTTTATTCCTTCCATTTTCCTTCCTGTATAATATAGTAGGGTTTGGTATGATGTCACTGAGCAAGAGAGTTTTAGTATTTTAATTTTTAAAATATATTAATCTGCTTTGGTCCACTAAAGGTTGACTTGTATATATGACTCTTTCACTAGAGCAATAATTGGTATCTATAGGTCTTGAGAGCCACTGAGAACAGATTGAACCAAGAGAAAGAGAGAGGGAGAGAGAGAACACTATACTTAGTATCTGGATTGTGCTACCCCTTACTGAGAGGTTTAAACTCATCCTCATCTCCCTAGTAGATGAATGTTCCACATAACCTGCACCTGGGGCTTTGCACCATGTCTACACCCCAGGCCTAATCTCAGCACCCTTCCTCAGACAGACTCTACTCCCTACTTAGCCCAGCCACATCTTTAAGCACAGACCATGGGGAAATAACTGAGCCCTATCAGCAGCACTCTCCAATAAGAGTGTGATTGGAAGGAGACCCCCAGAAAGGGCCCTCCCTACTTTCTCTCCCTTTGGGACTAACTTCTGGGCTCATAACCCAGCTGTATGGTCACTACAGACAATAAACCTTCACTTTAAATTTTATTGCAGCTGATCACTTTGTGTCCTGACACTTAACACCCAAGTTCCAAGGCACACAATCAAGGAGAAGATCTAATTCTTTGCGGGAGGGAGACAGTGCCTAAGCAGTGGCCTGGCAGTAGGATAGGCTCCTAACCTTTCCATTCTCCAGGGAAAAGGAATCCAGCTAAAGACTTTCTGATCAAAACACATACTGCACAAGAAATTGCATCAAGAATCAACAAATGTGATTATATTGTTTTAAAAGCTTCTGAACAGCAAAAGAAAGAGCCAACAGAGTGAAGAGACATCCTAGCGAATGGAGGAGCTATTTCTCAGACAGAGGACTGATATCTAGAATACCTGAATGAAAAATAAACTACCAAAAATACAAAACAGAATAAAAATAAGGGCAATTCACATGAGTAGATGCTTACAAAAAAATTAATGGCCAATGCATGTATGAAAAATGTTCAGCATCTTTAGACTTTAGAGAAAAGCATATCAAAACAACATTGAAGTTCTGCTTACTCCAATGAAAATGGCCATTATCAAGGACTCAAAAAACAAAAAATGGTGACAACATTGTGGCAAAAAAAAGTAACACTTCTCCATTATTGGTGGATAAGAAAATTAGTATAAAAATTTTAGAAATTAGTATGGAGATTTCTCTAAACACTAAAAATAGAAATTCCATTTGATCCAGCTATACCTTGCCTGCTTATAATCCTAGCAGGGCTAAAGTCACTCTGCTAAAGTGACATATGAATACCCATGCCAATACTTACAACTCACAATAGCTAAATCATGAAGACCATTTGGTCATCAACAGATGAATGAAGAAAATGGTATATTGTATATACATAATGAAGCACTACTTGGCCATAAAGAAGGATAAATTTGACTCAGTTGTAGGAGGATAGATGGATCTTAGGGACCATAATGCTAAGTGAAATACGTCAGTCAACAAATGCTAAACATAATATGGTCTCTCTAATATGAGAGATACAAAAAATAAATGATTTAAAGAACAAATTAAAGAACCATGTTAACAAATAGAGAGATAGACTCTGTAGAGATTAGAAGGAGACCTGGAGATTGAAGAAGAGGGGAAGGTCAGAAGCAGGGGCAGTGAAGTGAAAGTGTTTAAAATGAGATATAAATGCATAAATATATATAATACATATTATATATGTAATATACCTATACCTCACAAGCTGAATATAGTCAGTATGTATTGCAACCATGTATTAAAAAGAAAAACTCAGACTTTACCACAAAAAAACTGATGGAATTGATAAATTCAGCAAGGTTGTAAGATAAAATATTAATGTATAGAAATTAGCATTTTTAACAGACTAGTTAAACATAACAGACTAGCTAAAATTTGATTAAAAAGCAATTCCACTGGCAATTAAATATAAAAACTTGGAAGAAGTTTAACTAAGAAAATGAAATATCTCATCAATAAACTACAAAGTATTGACATAGATATAGAATACAGAACAAAATGGAAAAACTGCCATTACATAGATTGGAAGAAATAATATTGTTAAAATGTTAATACTACCAAATGCAATACACAGATTTAATAAATCTACACTAAAATTCCAATGGCTTCTTCATAGGACTAGAAAAAACAATCACAAAATTTATTTGGAACCACAAAAGACCCAGAATAACCAAAACAATCCTGAAAAGGAGTGCACAAAAGCTGGAGAAATCACAATGCCTATTGGGGTTTAGATCTAAGGTGTCCCTCAAAGTCTCATGAATTCAGTGGTTAGGTTCTGGTAGATGATTAGGCCATGGGGGTATTATACTTATCAGTGGACAAATACAGCTCAATGCGCTGTTAGGAGGTGGGGCCTGTTGGAAGAGGTGTGTCAGTGAAGTTATGCCTTTAGTTGATGTAACTCCCTCCACAGTCCCTCCTTTCTCTCCCTGTTTCCTTGATGCCATGAGTTGAGCAGCTCTTCTCACCATGCTATTCTACCATGCCATCTGCATTGGAGCTGCCAAGTATGGACTGAACCAACACGAAAATATGAGCCAAATAAACCTTTTTGCCTTTAATGTGTGGGTGTCAGTTATTTTGCCTTAGGGATGGGAAAGTGACAAATAAAAAAACCTGATCTCACATACTATAGTGCCATAATAGTATCAAAAACATGTTTTGGGCATATAAACAGACCCATGGAACTATAGAACATAAAACAAAACTGCAAACAACTGATATTTGACAAAGACTCTGGGAACAAATCATGGAGAATGGACAGTCTCTTGAATAAATAGCATTGGGAAAATTGAATATCAACAAACAGAAGAATGAAGATAGATCCCTAATTTTCAATTACTTACAAATGTCAATTCAAAGTAGATCAAGTGCAAAATGTAATATATGAAATAATGAAACTATAGGAAGAAATCATAGGGGGAACTTCAAGAAATTAGGATAGGTAAAGATTTTATTGAATAAAACTCTAACAGAGGAAGCAACACAACAGTAAATGGATTATAACAGAAAATTCTTTAAGGGAAAGGAAATAATGGAGTGGACAAACTGCACAAAGGGTGAAAATATTTGTAAATTATATATCTGTCAAGGGATTAATATAGAGTATATATAAAATCTAAAAGAACTCTAATACAGAAACCACAATTAAAAATAGACACTAGATATTTCACAAGAGAAGATAGATATATAAAAGAATGCTCAACCTCACTAAAGCATCAGAAAGATGTAAACCATAAGATTTTTGCATTGACCTGCACATGACAAGGTATCCAGAACATACAAAGGAACTCAATCCAACAGTAAAATAAAAAACAAAAAAACCCCCAAATAATCCAATTTAAAATTTTCAGAGTGTATATTTCTCCAAAGACAAATGGCCAACAAGTATATAAAGTATAGTTCAATAGTACTAATCATTAATAAAATATAAATAAAAACCACAATAAGATATCACCTTGTGAAGGTCTATTGTTGAAAACACAAAAAGTATGTCTGGTATATATCTATAGGAAATGAATTCATTATACCAGAGAGTTCTCTATGTGACCATGTTTAATGAGGCAGTATTTGCAACAGCCAAGATCCAAAACCAATTGACATGTCCATCAACAGAAAAATGGACATAATACATAATATACAAAGCAATATTACTAAATCATAAAAATAGAGAAATTTTATCATTTGTAACAGCATGGATGGAATTGGAAGATTTGAAGTAAAAAAATTTAAGCATAAAAATGCAAGTGCTACATGTTCTCATTCATTTTTGGAAGTTAAATTGTTGACCACATAAAGCACAAGTAGAATAGAGGTCAGGAAAGGCTAAGAGAGAAAGAGAAGGGGAAATAGGGAGATAGTTGACAATGGATATCAAAATTCAGAGATGGAGAGAGATTCTAAAATTATAAAGCATATTAGGATGACTGCAGTTGACAACAATTACACATTTCAAAACAGAGAAGCGTTTTAACATTCTCAACACATAGAAGTGATAATATTTGAGGAGCTAAAATGCTAATTTTCCTGAATTAATCACTGAACATTGAACATATGTTTTAAATTACAAGATTGTACTCCATAAATAATTGCAAATATTATGCTGATTTAAAAAATAAATGAAGGACTTGCATGTAACTCTGTGGTAGAGCTTTTTCCATTCCTGTGCAAGGATTCAGAATCAATTCCTACCACTGGGAAAAATGAGAAGAGTATAAAACTAATACATTTGTGAGTATATAATGGGAAGTTTCCTTCAAAATGTGCTTATTTATTTCTCCAGGAAATAGCAACTAACTAGATTTGTGGTTTAGATAACAACTGTGTTTCATTTATTTGATATGCCATCATTTGATTTATTATTTTGTTAATAAGCATTATTTAGAGCTAGGAATATGCTTGCCTCTGTCACTATAATTTGATAAATCAAGACAATATAATTAGTTTCCTTCCATACAAGTTTCCATGAATTTAGCCCAAACTGGACAACTTCTAAGTGTGTAGGTCCTTTTAACATTTTTTTCTTCTCCTCCATGTATAGGATGTAAAATAATAATCCTTTTTTTATTCTTTTTATTGCTTTTTATCCTACTAATAAATTTGAAGTAATTGAAGCAAGAGATTTGATAATGTTTTCCTTGATATATCTATACTTAAAATATAGTAGGTTCCTGGCTTATATAGTTAGTAAATACTTATTAAATGGCTCCTGATGTAATGATCACGTTGTTGAAAGATCTTTAAGTCATTGACAGTCTTGTTTGAAATAGGCAGGAGGGGAAGACTAACGGAGATGAGGAGAAAGGATTGCTCAAAAAATAAATTAAGAAGAGCTGGAAATGTGGCCCTCCTGTGGATCTGCTTCTGTCTTGTTGGGATGGTATCAGAGCTGTAAACTCTACTCCTCCATATTTGCACTCTTCAGGAAAGGTAGAATACACATAGCTGTGTGTTGTCCAGGAGACTAGATTAACACCTTATTCCACATATGCTTTGGTAATCTGAAAAAATGCATGTCTGACCCATTAATTTATTTATCCTAGGACCAGAAATAAGATATCGGAGAGGAGTTTTGCAGACAGATATTATCATTTTCTTTGTTCTCCTTTCCATGAAATATGACTCTAAACTTTTAACATTTCCATATTGCATACTCAATTAAATCTATGTATTTTAACATGATTTAATGCTGTATTTATGTTCAACAAATATTTATTAAACACCTAATACATGTCAACCATGGTCTCGCTAAAAGGGACACAATAAGGAGCACAGTTTCATTTGTTGCCTTCAAGAAACTTATATTGTCATGAAAAAAGTGAAATAGGTGACAGTAAATAAATACAATTTAATGAGAATCTAATCAATCTGATAAACAGAACCATTTTGTTTATGTTTATTGTTAATATCAAAATTCAAAAGAAATTTTATAGTTTTATAATTAAATCCATATTTGAATTAAACCTGTGATTGATTGATTGTTTTGTTTTGCTTTGTTTATTGGGTCTCACTGTGTAGTCCCGGCTGGCCTTGAACTCACTATATAGCCCAGGCTGACACTGAAAGCATAGTGATCCTCCAGCTTCAGCCTCCAGAGTGCTGGGATTACAGGTGTACAGCACCATGCCCAGCTTAAACATGTTTATAGTTTAATTTAAATTAAACAGTGAAGCAAAAGTGAGTTAAGTTTAAACCTAAAATATATATAGCAATGGTTTGGTAATGTTTCTCACAGAATACAAAGTTAAGTAGAAATATTAGAGAGTACACATATTGTTTGGAAATATTCTTGAACTTGCTGAGATATAATGCCAGATGAATATTAATAAAATTGGTAATTCTTATCTATATCTGATAAGCATATTACTAAACTCCCTATCATTATATTATTTTATGGTGCATAAACACATATATTTTATTTTAACATGTCTTCAACCTGAACTATAGCAGTGTAGTTTTCTTTACTTTTTTGCACAAAAATACACAAATTAAGCAAGTAATCTCAATAATAATCACTTTACTGTATATAAGACTTATTTATAGAAATTTTCTTGACTTGGCCTTTCAGAATCTCATAGCACATTTAAGGAAGGGAATACTTTTCAGGCTTCAATATAGGAATGTTTTTAGTAAAAGCATATAAAATGGAAATAGACTATAGAGTTTCATACCTAAATTTATTAATTCATTTTAGTTTATTGCTATTCATTATAATCTGAGTGTGTGAAGTACAACTATTTGAAAGAAGTGTATGGGAAAATAAAAAGCCAAGAAAATGCAAATGGAATTTGGAAAGTTCTTTTCATATGATATATTTTTATTTTAGTTTTAATGAAAAACACAAAATATAGGATACTAACTTTCATAAAATAGAAGAGATTTTTCTCTATCACAGATATTTTTATATTTTGTAAATGCTATTGAAAAACAAATTAAAATCAGCCAGAGATGAACCTGATAGATGCAGCCCATTAGGTGTGAGACACTGAAATAGAGAAATGCACTAAAATCAATATTGAGAAATGACAAGAAAGAAAAATACAGAAAGGTCAGTAGTTCCTAAATGGTTTTCTTCAGAAATAATGATTTAATCCTGTGTTATCTCTTACAATTTTATAGTTTGCAACCATATTATTTTTAAAAATGAATTATTCAAAAAATAAAAATAAAAAATAAATTATTTAGAAGGAGATTTTAATTTTCAATTCACCAAAGGAGTTTCTCTCTAAGTTAAGGAGACTAAAAATATATAGGTGACAAGCAATATAAGAATTAATTTCATAAGACATCATTAAGTAGTATAATTGAACAGCCTGAAGGCTTATCTTAGCATTTAATTGAAGACTGGCTAAGAGTTAAAAAAACCCCAACATAATCCACTACAGAGTAAATGAAGAAAACAAAGGAACTAATTGGATTTATGACATTTATCCTAGAGTAATTAATTAGATGCATGTGTACATACATACATACATACACACACTTGGAAAAGGAATAACCCCTCTACAAACTGAAAGTTATGGAAGTAGACAATAAGAATATAGAGATCATAATGACAAAAAAAAAAAAAAATGCAGCGCAAAAATTGCACTGCTAAAAAAAGCCAGGTGAAGAGAATTGTGAATTTTAAGAAATGGAAAGAGAAACTGTAGCTGAGGAGTCATGGTGGGGTCGGGGCCCTCTGCTCCCACCGCTGCCTCCACCGTGGCTGCGGAAGAGCGGCAGAAAAAGCTGCAGGAGTATCTAGCAGCCAAAGAAAAACAAGAACCAGAACACCAAGTCTTATCTAAAAGCCAAGAATAATTGTCCAAATCCACCACCATCTAAATTTACCATTAAACCCAAAAAGGATGTTCTCAACTACCATGTTTTGTCTGCCAAAGCTACAAGGCCCATTAGCATTAAACTCCAGTCCAGACCAGCCAGTATAACAGGATCCCAGAAGCCAAAGTTGGAGCCAACAAAACTTGTGGGCAAAAGTCTGAATTCAAGAGGTTTTTCTTCTACCCCAAAATGTAAACCTTCCAACAAGAGTCACCAGCAACATGAAGCTGGATCATCTGCTAAAGGAGAACTGTCAAGAAAATCTACGTGGTCACCTATTGCACAGAAATCAAAAACTACAAAGCAGCAGCTAACAGGCCAAGCAAATGCAAAATGTACAGACTCTATGGACAATAACTATATTGAAAACAAATCTTTGGATGGCTTTTTTAAAGAGCTGAACAAAGGGAACTTGCCTCAAACCTTATCAGAACCTGAGAAGAAGCCAGATCCTGCATTATGTATCACAAGTAAGCCAAAGACTAACTCTTATAATCAAACTAAGAGAAATTTGACTCCTAAAACAAGTCTTTGGCAAAATTTTGGTGACGGTGCTGTTCTGAAAGACACGGTTAATAATAATTTGTTAGAAAAACTCAAATAAGGACTGTTCCAGCAAAGTTACAGCAACTCTGTAAAGGAGCAGAACTTGCAAGACCAGAAAAACCCCCAAGGACAGTCACCTCTCACTTTATTCAGACCTTTAGTAGAACTCAAGCATCAAAAAAAAACAGTGGTCAAGAACATAAAGGATGTACAGGTTGACAGGGGTAAATATGAACAACCAAAAGAAACTAAAGTACAATCATACACTGTTACTGAAGAGAAAGTAAAACATGCCAAACCCAAGACATACTTCAATTTACTGCAGGGAGGACCTAACAGCAAACATCCAAACATCAAGCAAGATCAGAAGTTCATGATGCAACCTTGTTTTAGGCCCCAGATATGTGCACTGTAAAAATCAAAATCCGTAAACCGGAGGCCTAATTTGATAGCTGGCAACTTTAACTCATTCATTCCAAGCACTCCTAGCATAAGAGCAAATAGAACCAACAGCTTTCAACAGAGAGCACAGACTTTGGACCCCAGACTGTTCCACAGAAGCATTTCCTGAGCAAGACTGCTCCCAAAACTCAAGCTAGTGTCGCAACCAGAAATGGGAGAGGAGTCCCAAATGCTACCCAAACTAATTCAAATATTAAAATGACAACAGCAGAGGATCAAAGGAAACAGCTAGAAGAATGGAAGAAATCTAAGGGGAAAATCTATAAATGGCCTCTTATAGAATTTAAAACCAAAAAAAAAGTAATAGAGGAAATGAATATTCATTCTGGAAGAGCATTGAAGAAGAAGAGGAAGAAAAGAAACCACAGTTGGAACTGTCCAATAAGATTAACAGCACTCTGACAAAGTGTCTGAGGCTCATTGAAGAGGGACTACTTTCTAAGGAAATATTTACCATTTTGTTCAACATTCCTGAGGTTGAAAAATTTGCTAAATTCTGGATCTGCAAATCAAAGTTGTTGGCAAGAAAAGGCACCTTTGATGTTATTGGACTGTACGAAGAAGCCATTAACAATGGGGCAAAACCAATACAAGAGTTGTGAGAAGTTGTTCTTAATATTTTGCAAGATCAAAACAGAACTACAGAAGGAACTGCTTCTAACTCTTTAGTTGCTGTAACCAATTTCACATCAATGGAAGAGCTGGCCAAGAAGATGGAATCTGGAGAGCCTTGTCTTCCTCCAGAAGAGAGGGACCAGGTTACAGCAACACCCCAAATAATCAAGGCAGGACAGGACAATCATTCTGGTATCAAATTACAGATCTCCTCAGTCCTTAGAAAAAATGGAATTCCAGAAGTGAAAGACATGAAGGTTATCACTCCCGTGAGGCGTTCAGCAAGAATCTAGTAAGTCGTGTCCCACTACCCGGAAATGCTGGAGGAGCACAATTTGGTAGTGGCTTCTCTTGATGAGCAATTAGAAGTGGAAGAAACGGAGTGCTTTGTGTTCCATAAAAATGAAGGCTTGCCTGTAACACTAGGGTTTGAAACCCTTGAACCATAATTTCTTAATGCTTTTTTTCTTAAAAAAAAAAAAAAAAGGCTTTCAAAGGGCCAGGGATTTAGCTCAGTGGTTCCACCACCTGCCTTGCAAGTACAAGGTCCCGAGTTCTATCCCTGGTAACAACAACAACAACAAAAAGTCTTTCAGGGTCTCCATAAGACTTCTTGTCCAGATGACCTGAAAAAACTCGTGTTTAACAGCAAGACGTCATGAATGCAGATTATGGGCTCTTGGGATTTTTGTAAGTAATTCACTGGATTTTCTCTCAAATTTTATATCCCCATAGGAAAGTCTTCAGTTTTTGTGTTTAAGACTGTAGTTTGCTACAGTTTTACAACATACATAAATTTCAAAGTATTGAATAGAATTTTCCCCACCACCATGGAAACGATTTGCACTTTACTGTAATACTTTAATCTCACTGTAGTTATTTTCCATATCTGAAGGTTGACACTGCATCAGGATGGACTTTCCTTTGGGCATCTACTTTAGTAGAAAGGGCCAGTTCTTACATGTGTAAGAGTGGAAGTTTGAAACTGACATGCCAGGCTGCAAGGTCAAATCCCTCAAGTTACAGATGAGCTTCTGCTAGCTGTGCCTTCACTCAGTGATCACAATTGACATGTGTGGGTGATTCCTGACTCCTGTCACAGCACCCCTGCTCATAAGGGTGATGCCTGTCCTTTCTGGGCCAGGTCTCCTTGAACAAAACACAGCCCTAGATTGGGGTGGTCATCTAGTTTTTATACCCAAACCTAATTTTGCATTTATTCTTCAGAAATGCTCAACTTAAAACAAAAGGGGATAAGTGAGAAGGGTATGGAGGGAGAAGTTGCTTCTTCACTTCTGTTCTTTGCAGGGGACAGCTGGCCTGAGAAAGCAGTGTGAGCCCCAGGAACTGTGACACATGACTTTTTCTATCCCCTGGCAAAACTGCACTTGGAAGGGTAAAATCAGTGGCATTATATAAATATAATGTATAGAAAAGCCTAGGCAATACATTTCAAATTTTAGCTTAATTCTTAAGTATTATCTTAAAAAAATAAATTGTTGTTTATCCTTGAAAAAAAAAGAAATGCCTGTAAGGAGCCAATAAGAGGAGGAAATGAAATAGAAGAATTATCAAGGTGATTACAAACTTGGATTTTCAAGTATTGCTCAATAAATTGTCTTTTACTAGTACCCTCTGCTCCTAAGCAGAATGAAAATCCAGACCTCCTTATAAGCATTTGACCAATGGTAAATTCTGAAACTTGTTGGGGTCTCCTTGTTGGGAGACTGGAACCTGAAGACAGTAGCCGATGAAACCTATTAAAAGAAGGGCATGGGGGACCAGAACTCTTGGAGTTAAGGCCAGGTTTATTGGTAATATTCTTCTTTTATACATTTTTCTGTAGGATACATCAATCATTAACAGTTTACAATGCTAGTCAACTAACCACCAGTTATATCTGTGAGTACATAAAGCATCTAAAGAGCCTTCTGCTTTAACTATGTTCCTTTAATCTTAGCACATCTTATCTAAATCATCCTGGCTCCTTAAAGTTTCTAAAAAGTTAGCTATTCTTATCTAGTCTTATACCAAGCAAATATTTGAGAGTCTCAAGGGACCACAGTGGAATGAACACTGTGGGATCAACAAACAGCCTTCTGAAGTTATCTTTAACTTCTCTATCTGGGCCTGCCACAGACATCAGGACAATTTGTCTTCCCAAGGCTGTCCGAGGGGCTAAGAACTTGTCGTATCCTCCACAGAAACTAATGCTCTTAGGAAAGTGGGCAGGCCTATTCATATAGCTATAGATGTCCAAGGGAAAAGGAGATCTGTATTTGAGAACTTCAAGCACAGACAGGGGAGTCCAAAGGAAGTAATTCAGAAATACAATGGTGCCCTTCATCACGAAAGCAAAATCTTCCAGATGAAAGGTTGAGCAATAAGATAGTAAAAGTAATAAGACAGAAAATATAGCAAAAATAATGACAACAAAAGCAATGTAATAACATCAGTAATAATAAAAACTAAAAGCCATAATGATATGGTTACACTACAACTATTTCCTATTTATGAGAACTTATTACATCAGAGATTATTATAAAAATTCATATGTTGTTAATATATTTAACATTCCAAGCAACTGTAGAAGGAAAGTAATGATTTCTTTTTTTCTTCTGCATCTCTGGGACAGAAATTAATCATTCTGTATTAATTCTCTCAAAACTGTATTATTGGTAAAAGAATGACATTTTAAAGACAAGAGGCACAAATAGGAAAATGTTAATGTTGTTGTATAAAAGTATACGAAATACATTAATCTTTTCTATAAATCAACATGAAAAACAGAAATAGCCCATAGATAATTAGTTCCCTAAAAACAGTCTAATCTCTACAGAAAGTTTAAGATTTTTGCCTTTTGTCTTTTAAAATAAACTTTTAACAATTTAGTAAAATTTAAGAAACATTTCTGTGCTTATATGAACATATATGTGAGAGCACAAACACACACACAATTATGATGCAAATTTCTAGTTTTAAGTATGTCTTACACTAGGGTATGCTTAAAAAATGCTAAGTTACATTGGCAACTGAATTTTTATTTGACATGTTATTGGAAAAACAATACAGTCTGTCCCATAACTATAGACGGAGAGAAGAGCTTCTTTTCTTTAGAGAAAATGTCATGGGATAAGAATGAATTGTGCCATTGTTAGCTATGTGGATTTAAGTAATAAATAAAGTGAATATTTCTGATGTTTGTTAATAGCTTTCCAATTACTTTGCTGTCTTTAAGGCTTGTAGATTGTCACATAATCATTAAGATTGAATTACAAGGGCCCGGGGATTTAGCTCAGTGGTTTCGCCACCTGCTGCACAAGAACAAGGACCCAAGTTCGATTCCTGGTACCAAAAAAAAAAAGATTGAATTAGAAAGCTTACAGAGCTTAAAAGCCTTTACCTTAGGGTGAATCCAGAAATAATTCCATAATTCCGGCCTCTGATAAAGGGCTTTTCTCAATAGATCACACAATTTCTCACTTAACATTAAATGTAAGAATTACATTAAATATTTAATGTTGAAATGTTAGGTAAATTATAAAAAACATAAGCTCAATTATTTTCTGGAATGATTTGTAAATATCTATTTTATTTAAAAAATTAAATTAATTCTAAAAGGAAGATGATAGTTATTATAAATTTAAAATAAAATAAAGTAAATATAGTAGACAAACAAATATGGTATAGTAAATAAGGAAAAATATTTTTACTTGTATGTTATTAAAACATTTAATGCTCCCAGTAACTGCAGAAGGAAAGTAATGATTTTTTTTCCACTATTGGATCTCTATGAACATGTTGTGTTTCTAGGAATGCAATATTAACATAAACTTGGAAGTTCTCTTTTCCTGATACCTAATCTTGTTTCTTTCCCCAAAATTCACTGTTAATCTAAAATCACACACACACACTCACACACACACACTCACACACACTTGTTCTATGAGAAACTAGTTATTAAAAATATTATTGACAGAAAACTATTGAATAAATAACAACCATAAAACATTAATAGCTTTAATGATGGTTAATAGTGTTTATCAACTTGATTGAATGAAAGGATATCCAGATAGCTTTAAAACATTGTTTCTCAGTGTATTTTTGAGGGGATTTCTAGACGACATTAGCATTTGGATTGGTAGACCTAGTAAAGCGGATCCTGTCTCACCAATGTAATTCAGCATCATTCAATTCAGTGAGGGCCTGGATTAAAAAAAAAAAAGGTGGAAGAGAAGTGAATTTGTTTTCTGTGCTACAGCTGGGACACCATCTCTTAGCCTCAGACATCTGCACTACTCCTGGTTCTCAGGCTTTTGGATGTTGAGCAGAATTTATACCATGTGCTTCTCTGGTTCTTCTGCTTTTATGTTTGGGCTAAAATGATACCACTGTCTCTGTTGGTCTTCCAGCTTACAGATAGTGGATCATGGGGCTCTTCAGCTTCCAGAAAATGTTTTCATAGACAGTCTGTTGTATCTATTTCTCTGGAGAACCCTGACTAATGCACTGTGCTAAGTAAATGTGGTTCAGCAGTTTGAGGGTAACAGATGTGAAAAGACAAGATGACCTACAAAGAACATCAGGCAGATAAAAACACTTTTCTGTATTTTTTACTAATGTATATGTATGTAATTCATAAATTAAAATCTTAATTCATTAATATATAAACTGTTTAAAGTCATGGCTTCCTCTTTGAGTTTTTCATATCACATTAGATTTTTATTTTCACTAAAGTTTTCTCTTTTTCTGATAGAAAGAAAAATGAACTGTAAAGATTTAGAGACTATGTCATAGTATTTTTAGAGATTGCTGTTTCCTTTAGATTGCTTCTTTTATGAAAACATTTCTCTGCTATGATTCAATAGAGTTTCTCTCTTTTACTTCAAGTATGAATTTTTTTCATTTATTGTGTGATTTTTTTTTAAATCTTAGATTTAAACTTTGGAATATAGTTCTCTGAACATCTACAAGTAAAAAGCACACTATATATGTAATGTTATCTGACTTCACAAGCTGTCAACAACTTGAGCACCTTTTCCCAGAGACAGATGTAACTGAATAAAAATAAAGTAAAATCTTATAAGATTCAATAATCATTATAATGGTTTCTGAATAACTGAACACCAAATATAGATTTATATTTTTAATTTAAATTATCCTCTATTGATTTTATTGGATGAATACAACTGACTTATATTGTGCCAAAATAGTTTAAAAAGAGCCAATATCTATTTTTGCTAAACCTACAAGTTTATTTATGTGAAAATTATCTCTGAAATGTGGTATGAAATT
>NW_004624867.1:3297646-3327272 GCF_000247695.1 Heterocephalus glaber
TTTATTTAATGATGTCTGAATATTTTTGTTACAGTGATGTTTTTCCTTTATCTTTCTGAATTATAATTGTTTTCACATATAATTCTGGGACTACAATATTTTTAATGTTTTTTCTAATGACAGGCATATAGTTAAGTGATATGTAAAGTTGTGACAACTTTGACTGCTACTTTAGGTTAGAAGTCCTCATGGTAACTTGATTAGTTAGGGAAGTTTATACTGTAACTCAGGTTTAGGTATACTTGCCTTTTCTAGTTTGGTAAGTTGTCCAACATCTTGCAACCACTTAGCAAACTCTAATTGACTTGAATGTCAGAGTGTGAATAAGTTAAACTTTTTGAAGCTGGATTTATATTGCCATAACATGAAGACATAATTTAATAAACTTGTCAGTAACAAACTGTATTAGATAATTGGAAGATTTAATACAGTTTCTTAATTCCCTAACATATGCATAGAATTATTTTTAAGCAGAAATTTGTTGGTAAAATAAATCTATATATCAACTATTAGATAATGAGGAATTTTTTTAAAATGTATTTTTTTGTAGAAAAGAAAAATGGGTAAATGTTAAATCTATAGGTTTAGGATATTTATATTTAAATAAAATTGACAGAATAATTTGATCAAACTTACCCTCAGTATATTTTTCTTAAATTTTATTTGTTGGTCCTTTATGCATTTCTAGTCTTTAATGTATATTCATGGCATATTGATGCCAGAATTTTACTTTACTTTATTTGTAATAGTTCTTTTATGTTCCTTACCTTTCTTTTTCTTTGTTCTTTTGAGAATATGATTCTGAGGGAAAGATTGCAGAACTGAGTGGCTCCCATCTTGATATTTTTTCCCTTAGTGTGTTGGTGAAATATACAGTAATGGCTGTAGAATAATCATTATCTCAGTCAGAAAAAGATTTGTAAGAGCAAATGTATTACTGTAGTAAAAGAAAAAATTCCAACTCTCAATTATTACAGGTACCCAGTATAACTACATGAAGGTTGATCTGATGGATATTCACAGCTAAACTCAAATTTAAGACAATTTGTAATATAAACACTGGAAATGAAATATAATATTAACAAAAACAGATTTATCCCTATGTTTGTGACTTAAGGAGTATCATCTTTTAGTTACCTTTGTGCATTAGTAATATGCAGGTAAAAGAAATATAAATATTAAACCATCTGTATTAGTCAGATTTTCATTGCTGTGACTAAAATATCTGATTCTCACAACTTAAAAAAAGACAGGTTTAATTTGGCTCATGGTTTTGAGGGATTCAGTCCCTACTTAACTGGCTCCAAGGCAGGTACATCATAACAGAAAGGCATGATGGAGCAAAGCTGCTCAGCTCATAGCCTCTTGGAAGCAGAGCAGGTGAACAGTATCAGAGATGAAGGAAATGGACCAGACACAGATCCCAAAGTGATGCCTTTGTGATGCTTAGACATACCAGAAGTGTGATTTACTGATCCCCTAGGTAGCTCCCAACCCAATAAAGGAGATAATCCTGAAAAACAATATAACATTCACTATAGTTAATAACAATATATTATATTCGTAATCTTGCTAAGAAAGTATACTTTATGTGTTATCAGCACAAAATAATAAGTATGTGAAGTTGATTTAGGCTCTCTGCATTATGTATGTATTTTAAAACAACATACACATGCTACATATATGTAACTTTTATTTCTCAATTAAAATTCTAAAACAAAAACAATTTTTTAGAAAACCTGAGAAAAGATTTACAATGATATTTGTGTTTAGACCCTGATTTGAGTAAACAGTAAGTCAAATAGAGAAATTTGAATTCTTTTTAGAAATTCAGAAATTATTACTTTTTGACATGATAGTGACATTGTAGCAAAGCCTATTGTCATATTTATAGACACAGTACTTAAGATTTTTCTTACAATAATTCAATGGAAGTCCATAAACAGTTTATAGGGACATGAACTGAATATTTTTCACATTTAAAAATTAAATGGAATGTATAAAAGCCCCAAAGGGAAAGAACTGATATGAAGGAAATCTAGAACAACCTGAATTAATGAAGGTCCATAGCAAGGTATGATGACTCATACAGCATACCACAATACACTTAGGCACAATTAAGCTTGTGAATTTTACCCAACACAGCTCACAAACTAGTAGTAGACAGCAGTATTTTTCAATAGCTTTATTTTAGTAATTGTGTATTTGTGTGGAGAAAGAGAAAAAGAGCATCTAGTGCATATATATACACTTATAGATAAATAGACATATAGACAAATGACATATAGATAAATAATACAAACATATCTAAACTAGATGTCTGGAATTCTATGATTGGCTTAAAATAAACTTTGTGGTAGCTCTTATAATAACTGATTTGTTCATTAAATACTGACTGTATTTAAAGCATTTATAAAACAAAATTGATTCTAAGAAATTAAATTATCCAGATATTTCAAAAAGCAGTATTATAATTATTTGCATCATTGCTATTTTAGTGCTTTGGTAGATAATCTGCATGCAACCAAAACATTCTGCCTTTTGGAAGCAGGCACATTTATATGTAGAAGAGTTATTTCCAGAAACAGGTGTAGCAACCGTCATAATCAGGCTCCAGACTTTTATCATGAAAGCCCTTCAGTATATTGTGAACTTGTGGGTTTGCTTTTATTCTCTCTTACGCCCTTCAAACTGATGAATGTATATCAGGAAAATAATATGTCCCCATTTGTGGAGAACAGTCAAGTCTACCCATACATATAAATGATCAAAGCAGGGGTCATCATAAAAAGACTGTTGAATGAAAAAAAAGCATAACTACTATTGTCAATTCTGGAGGGCTGGTGACATGGGTGACAAAAGAATTTACCAACAGTTAAGAAATATAGAAAAGAAAAGAATTTATTTTGATCAGAGTACACTGTCAATAGGGATGGAATACGAATTATTAAAAGAGGAATCACACTGTCAGGTTAACAGGTTTTTTTAAGGGATTGAAGATATGGGAAAGGATCTCAGTAAATGTAAATATCGGAGAAATGTATTTCCCAAAGTATCTCATTCCTTGTTAATCTTCCTGGAATTTCTGTGTTGTAGCTAAAGTTGTACTTCCAAATTGCCAGTTGCAAGGCTATTTACTTAGACGTCCCACAAGGCCCCTTCTCACTGCAAGAAAAAATTTATTTTTATCTCAGGTTGTTTTGGTAAATGTTAGGTGATGGGCGAGATTTCTTTAAAAGAGAAATTTTGCTGCTGAAGGGTTTAACCCTTTTGTAGCCAATGAATAATCACTACAAATTCCAGGAGAAACACTTTCATTATTCTATCTAGCTTGTATTAGTCGAGTTATTGTGGCTTGAGAAAACAAATGACATACACAGCTTAAAGGCAAGAAGGTTTATTTTTACTCACAGTTTCCAAGGATTCAGTCCTTGTTACTGGCTCCATAGTAAAAACAATATGGCAAACGTTCCTGGTGCAGGAAACCTATTCAACTCTTGATAGCATGGAAGCAGATAGGGAAAGAAAAAAAGCCAGAAAAGAGATATACTCTTCAAAGGCACAACTCCAGTGACCACTTCTTCCAAACAGGCCCTCCTTCATAACAATCCATTCAGCTGTGAACTCTTCAATGAATTAACCCATTGGTGAGGTTGGAATCTTCAATACATAAACCTGTGGGAGACACTTCATATTTTGACCAAAACTATAAAAATAAAATTGTATTAATATGTAGACAAGCAATTAGTGAAAATATAAGAAATGAAAATTATAATGGAAAAGTTGGTAAAGTTGTTCAGAACAATTTTGGTTTTTGTTTTCTGAAAAGATAATTTTCTGCATAAACAATACTTTCCTAACCATCCCAAATGATGTTAAGTTACATGTTTAAACTGAAGAAGTTTAAGCTAAATAAAACTATTTCAACTCATTCTTTTGCCAAGTATTGTTGTTTAGTTTGGCTTCTGAGATTCAGCTCTGGAATCATTATAAAAATAAAATTAGTCTATAGTTAAAATTTGCATGTGCTCGGGTCTGGGGATTTAGCTCAGTGCCACCTGTCTCGAAAGCACAAGGACCAGAGTTTGATCCCCGGTACCAAAAAAAAAAAAAATTTGCATGTGCACAGGTCAGGAGTGTAGCTCAGTGATGCAGCATCTGCCTGGTAAGTGCGAGTCCCTGAGTTCAATTCCCGGTACCAAAATAAATAAAATTTGCATGTGCATAAGTCTCTGATTTCACAATTATTGAATTGGGATACTTAAACCAAAGTTTTTTAAGAAAATATGGTACCAACTGGTATCACAAATAAAATGGTGTACACAGAAAAATGTTCCTTGATCTAAAATTCTAGTCTGGTCTGTATTAAGCTATATTCAAGTTTTCATATCCCTCATAAACCAAAGGCAATCCACTTTCCTTTTACTTTCCAAGTTTTCTAATGATGCCACACTTGTAGATCATTTGCAATTTATTATGCAAATGATTTGCTTAATTTTTACCCATATTGCTTAGTGTTGAGTATGGTAAGGAAAATGAGTTCCAGGGAGCATAAAAGCTAGTCTGAGACTGCATTTTTCATAGTGTTACATCTCTATAAAGTACAAACATTTAACTTCTGAGTATTTAGAGCAGGGAAATAAAGGATATTACTCAAATTTTAAAAATAGGATTAATGATAAAAATTAAGCAAAACTGTGTGCTTCTGTACCTGCTTGATTACTCTGGCCCCTTCGTTGACAGAAAGACACTGAATGGAAAGATAACTCTGCTGTGTTTCCTGAAGTCATTTGAAAGTTCTATCTTTGCTTATTTTAAGGATTAGTGAAATAAACATGGGTATGATGAGTTTATATATTTTCCTCAGTTTCAAAAGAATTTATTACATATAATCTTGTTTAAATTTTTGGAGTTATTTGGGCAATTATATTTATTAATATACATTTCTAAAATAAAATATCAATGACATTTAATGTACTTGTCAATAACTGGCATAATCGAACAAAAGAGAAGATTTTCTTAGATGAGTCAGTTATATAATACAAAGTGGTTAAAAATTAGACAAATAGTGTTATGTACTTAGAGAAACTGGGCAGAACACAAGTATGTTAGTGTCTTGATGACTAATTCAGATCAATTCAAACTTATTTTAGCTGGGATAATTTGTATGAATTTTGAGAAAGGTTGTTAATTTCATAAGTCAATTTTGCTGGAAGTACTGACTATGCAAAAAAGGCTCAACAGGGAAATAGTATCAAAAGTCATCACAAGTATTTAGAGTTCTTGAAGTTGAAATAAATGTACTATGCTCATTCATGTGTATAAAAAATGAAATAAATAGTATAAGAAGTAGTAATTGTAGTTGTACATACCATATAATATACATATTTGGTATATTACAGACTGGCTAAGTAAGTCTAATTTAGATCATTAGTTCTTTAGTTGTAATTAGATAGATATGTCATTATTTAGCTTTTTTATTAACACATATTGATTTTACCCTAAATAATTTATCTACTAATGTTTGAGTCTCCAACTTTTAAGATTAGAATTGTAATTTTTAAAAAATCATATAAATGATTTCCACATTTTGGGCCATCAAGTGTCAAAGAAAAATAATTTATGAATCTCTCTTGTAGTTTAAAAAATGTATTAATAGTTAATGTTTATAAAGTACTTAAATAGTGTATTGAATTTTCAAATGTTTTACATATTGAAGCAGTGAGGGATTGGTCTGGCTGCATATGAAAGCAAACACAAATTATAGCAAGTTATGCAGAAGAGACCTGTATTTCCTCCAAAAAAAAATCTATAGCTAGGCATGCCAAGTCTCATATGCGGGGCTAAATGTCCTCACATTAACATTGGGTACTTTTCATCTTTCTGACTGGGTAGTCTTAAGGCATGACTGTTCCTATTGGTCTCAAGATGTCTCAGGCTCTTGAGATATTGCAAAAGCATTCCAAATTTACAATAAGGCCAAGAAACTAAAAGCTGCTTCTCAGCAGAATCTAACTTTCAGAAAATCTTTAGAATTACCACAAATGATTTGTGTTTTAAAATATTCTTTTGCCTTGAACTGTGTATCTGTGTCAAGAAGGGAGACTGGAAGATACAATTTTTATTTGGGCACAAGAAAATAAAGATTCTCTTTGGAAGGAAAAAGATGGCTGTGAATCTTCAGTGAGCATCTGGCAGAATCTGATATACATAATCCCAATTTAACTGATACTAAAAAATGTCAAGAACAATTTATGTTATACATAAATATATTATACAGGTAATAAATGTATATATTATACAGGTAATAAATGTCAGTGCCAAGATCTCAAGAGAGAAAGGTAAAATGTCATGTTCTGGTAATTCTCCACTGATTTAAACTTTCTAAAGAGATATTTTCTTTAAGCCTTTGTAAACAAAAAAGACTTGCTACTTTGCATTTCCAAACAAAACTCTTTTCTGCCCAATAAATCTCATTCTAACTTATCATACTATTTTTCAAATTTGTATTATATTTCTACCTTTCCAATGCCCCCAGCATCCAACTGATATCATACTCCTATTTATATCTCCAATACTAGTTCCTTTTATCTTTGGCTAAGTAATCTTTAATAAATCATAATTATAATTAATGTTCATGGAAAAGATCTTGCTGAATTTGTATTTTATTAACTTTTACAATAAAATAAAAAATTTCTCTTCATTCAACAAATAAAAATGACTCAAATGTACATTGAGGTATTTTTTTGTATTTACATAGCTAATTCTGCACACAGACATACATGTGTGCAGGTACATTCATGTGTGATAACTTCTCTAAAAACATCAAAATTTATGCTTGCATTTTTTTCTTCACACTGATAGCATAGTGACTCCTATATATTGGAATGCTGAAACAATTTATAGAATAAGAAATTTTAGGAAAAATATTGAGAATAAAAGCTCCCAATTCATGATTAGTGTGTAGGTCTGGTTGATTCCATATAAGGTTTTTGGACTTTATTATACACGTATGTTTTAGATCTCATAGTAAATAAACATTTACATTTTCTTGTTTCAACATGATAAATATCAGTGAAATCATCCCATCTTCTACCTTTAAAAGTATATTTTTCTTCCTAATGTCAGAAATCACAATGTTTTGTGATGCTCAGCTTACAACTTTAGTAAATATTTTCCAATTATATTTAAGGGATTAAAATTATTATGGATAATTAGATTTAAATTAAAAGTCAACAGTGTAAGCCTAAAGGCTATCTGTGCTCCTAAGGTTTATTCCATTAAATAATGTCTGTATGTCATACTTAAATTCAATGTAATCACTTGAGAAGAAAGATTTATTTCACATAACTTAGGTATTCAGGTGCTTAATATTGTTGTAATATATTATCTTACTTTAAATTCAGAAAGGAATGATAACAAATAATTTATAAGATCAGTGTATGAATTTTATAAAAATACATTTATACCAAGTAAAATAATTTTTAAAATGGAAACATTTGGAAGATACTAGTTATCTAATGATAGTGGATTCATAAGAGTATAAGAATAGTTTGTAGTGAACAATATGCACTATCATTAGATCATAATTATTTGGCATAGTATTTTCAAAATGTTAAAGACAAAATAATATCCTTTGATACAAATGAAAACATTGAGACTCCACTTCACTTTAGAAAGAATGGCTGCTATCAAGAAATCAACCAATAACAAATGCTGGCCTGGGGTTTGAGGGAAAAGGAACCCTTTTCCATTGTTAGTGCCAGCATAGACTGGTGCAACCACTGTGGAAATCAGGGTAGAGATTCCTCAAAAAACTCAAACTAGAGGTTCCATTTGACCTAGCTATTCCCCTGCTGGTATCTTCCCAAAACAATTAAAAGAATCATACCACAGCGATATATGGTTACTCATGTTTAAGCAGCACAGTTTGTAATAGCTAAATCTTGGAAACAGCTCAATTGTCCATCAACTGGTGACTGGATAAAGATGTCTTTTTTAACTAAAATGGAGTGCTACTCAGCCATAAAGAATGATAAACTGGAGACATTTACAGCTAAATGGATGCACATTGAGGCCATACTTTAAGTGAAATAGATAGGATACACATGGGTAAATACTGAATTGTTCCTCTGGTGTGAGAAAATGAAAGTGTAAATGAGGACCAAAATATATAATAGATAATGTGAAATAGGAAGAAAAGGTCCAAAGGGGAAGGGGAAGTAAGGAGGAGGGGTAGGGGAAAGGAAAGAAGGGAAAGAAAAAATATGAGAAAAGAAGGAAAAAACAGAAACAAAGTTTTTGTAAATAGGGAGGGTTGGAGGGGTGGAAGGGAGGGAAGGGGGATGGGGAAAAAACAAGAAACAAGATATATCATGTACAGGTACAAGTTCCCAATGATGAATGTGATCATAATGTGTACTTAAAACATACCAATAAACTTAGTGAATAAAAAAAAATATCCTTTGTTGAATACTAATATCTATTTCAAAACAAAACAAATGTTCCATTTAAATTTAATGTAAATTATTAAAGTTTAAAGAAATTACTTTTATCTTTTATTTTTATATTTCACATATAATTTTTATCAACCAATAATTAATAAAGATAGAAATTAAATAAAATATTACAATTATAGTCTTTACCAAATAATTCACAATGAGACACTGAAACTACAAATATTATACACTTTCAAATACATACAAACATTGATCGCTGTTTTCCAAGGTTAACTATTAAAACTTTTAAAATATAAACTTGGTTGATTCCCTACATACTATTAAAAACTTTTTCACATAAACAAAATTATGTATGTAGTTAAAGAGAAAGAGAAAGGTCCACAAAAATGTAAAAGGTATTTTATACATGATCATTTCCAAAATATATTCACATTATATATGTTGATCAACAAGATATTTTTCTCTTAATATTGAATAATTATTACTTATGTCAGTAATTCATATAAATCTTAACTTTTTACTTTCCTTTCCATTTATTTATTCATGCTAGAGGGCGTTACATGGTTATATCTCCATTCATTATTCACTATACCAGGTACTAGAGGTAGAACAGGAACTAATCAGAAACATTACAGCATTTGGAAGTCTTGAAAGTGAAAAGAACTGCAATAAGTGATAGAGGGAACATTAGAGATCAAGGAGATGAACTTTCAGACTTCTCTCTCAGGCAACAGACTTAAAATGTGAAATTACAACAGAATAGCTAGAGCAGCTAAGGTGTTGGATTCATTTGTGACCACTGGAACAGATTATTAAGTATAACTATCTACTTCTAAATTGTTCAGTGTATAATTGCTTTAAATAACTTATAGATATATTGAAATGGGCACCTTATAATTTACATTTGTACCAGTTCATAATCAAAAATTATTTTTTAAAATTTTTCAATTGTGAGAACAACAAAATATTGCCGGACTTCATAGAACAGTCAATATTATAATAAAATAATAAATAACCATAAATTATCCAGAATTAAGATTTTAGACATATTTTGAAGATCATTGTCATACTGTTGAAGTCAAAGAAAAGCTGACAAGTAGGAATGGGAGGGGGTCAAAGATGGAGATTAGGAAAATAATAACATTTAATATGTCACAGAGGTAGAGACACAAAGAACAGTAGGGGGAAAGCTTCCAGAAATTTAGAAAAAAATGACTCATTGAACAATTTGAGACTTGACTGATAACTCACAAACAGAATTGAGAAGCTGTAAGCTGCAATTTCAATAGACTTTTCAATACAAGTTTGACTATAAAGTTTGGACACTTATCTTGGAAATAAGGAAATAGAAATATTTACTGAGGAATATTGGAATACGTTTCAGGGGAAATCAAAAATTTAAATCTATGTGATTTCCAATGACAGAAAATTCAATTGTAATATGGTTTTTACATTTGAAAGTATTTTTATTTTTAAAAACATGATGTCATTGACGTTAATAAATTTTATAAAAGTATTCTATTGGGGATCTCTTTTACAAATTTACCTTTCAGATTTTATTCCATGAACTAAACAGCTTCCAACCTACCCACTTAGGGAATGAGCCTTAAGCACACATACATAGACAATGAAGAGTATGTATCTTTAAAGAACAACAAACATGGCCATATCCTTAATAATGAGTAAATATGTTAGTCATCTAGTTTTATAAGAGATAAAGAATATGCATTTAGTCTAAAATCTGTTTTATACTTTTAGATATGTTTCTGTGACAAAACAATACAAAATCAGAAATCTAAGTACTCTACTTCATGAATAAAACAGCACATTAGATGTTTGTAAATTTAAAGGGCTTGTGATTTTTGAGTGAGATTCTCAAATGAAATTTCAGGCAATGAAAAAGAGATACAAAAACATCTTGAGAAGAGAAACCCATCAATCAAAACTATTCTAAGCACAAAATATTTTTCAAAAATTATAAATTTTTTAAAAACTCAAGAGTTTTTGACCAAGATGTTAATTGGGTCACCTCATCCCAGATAGGTTAAAAAAAAAATCCCTTAGCTTCTAGCTAGGTGATAATTACATTCATTCTTCTAAAATGAAATAACTCTGTTTGGGGAGAAAATTCTTTGTACGTAGCTAGACAAAGGCTGAGTAGAAATCAGTGAAAAAGAGACAGAATAGAATTAAGACAATGAAATGTATAACTACACACAATTAGCATTGTAACAACCTTTTATTTGTGCACAATTAGTAGTTTTCTAGTGGGCTGATTATTAAATTTTAATCATAGAGTTTCTTTGGCTTTATTCTTCCCTAACAAGTGTTTTGAGTGCTGAGATATTATTTTTTTCTTAAGAAAGTACTAATTTGAATTTTGACCACTAAATTTTCTTTGGCTTCTGACAGAAAATGCCTTTCTAAAGTTTTTAATTTATAAAAGTATGGAATTTTCAGTGACTTGTTTTCTTTTTGATGAAATGATTTTTAATCCAATGTAAGATATTTCATTTTGCTAATTCTAGTCATCAACTTTCTCTTCCTATTCAAATAGCCATTTAATTCCCTTTGTTTTACACCATACTTCCTGTTGTGTCTTTGGGTAAAACCAACTGAACATATTCAGAAGTACTGGTTTCACACCAACAACTTGTTATATGTTTAACATCTATAGAGATTTCCTGTGAATGGCCCTTTTCCAGCCTTCTGTGAGACAAGTCAGATAAAAACAATGCTCCAGAAATGGGACTTTTCAAGAACTCCACCCCTGGCCTTCTCCGGTTTTTGCCTGAATGAAGGAGGATGAAGTCAGCTACATATTCTAATGTACTCTCCAAATTCCAGTAGATCTGTTTTAATAAGGATATTCCTCAGATTATGATAAGCATTTGGTTAATTTTCATAGTTCTGAAAAAGTTGATTTTTGACAATTTCTCCTCTTTTTTTTCTTCTAAGAAAAGAAGTTTTGAATATAAAATTCAAGATTCATGGAGATTTCTCTGTGCAACTATATTTAATACCAGTCTTGCCCTCAGCAAACCAATCCCTGCTTGGGTATTTGTATCCCAGTCTCATATAAACACATACAGTAGTCCTCATTTCTCTAAGGAAGTTTCAGATGCCATAAAGGTTAACGGAATATTGTAGAATGCAAGCAACTCTTAAGTTTAAATTTCCATTCTGAGTAATGGAATGAAACCTTGTGACATCCTGTGCTGTTCCTCCAGGGACATGAATCATCTATTTGTCCAGAGTATCCACATTGTTTTTATTGCCCACTCATATAGATGACAGAGAGAAAAAGTAAGAGAGCACATTTACATAACTTGTATCACTGTATTAAAATTTTTTATTGTATGTTATCATTAACCTATCATTGACAAATTTATAATGTAAACTTTATTATAGATATACACATATAGAAAAGAACAGCATATATAGGGTTCAATATATGTAGAATTTAGCTAGGAACAACCACTAGATATAATGTTAAAATAAAATTTCAATCTCCCTTATCCCATGCTCCTTTACTTGTTATTCTTCCAAATATGTTTGTAAGGTAAAGATTAGCACTATCGTGTACTGAACTGTTCAATAAAGAACCTTACAAGTTAAGATGATCTACTCTAATTCCCATTACCCTATATCTATTTTGTCAGCAAGTCTTGTTGGCTTTAACATCGAACTATATATTGAATATCTTATCATTTCTTCATTTTTGTGATCACCATTCTAGTAAAAATGCCCATAATTTCTTATATGCCCAATGGCAATAGTGTACAGATAATCTCTCATCATTTTAATTTATTTGTCTTAGTAAAATGCTTATGAAACCAATAAATATGTATGATCAGTAACATATACAATCAATTACGGATAAGTAAACTATTCCTATGTAAAATTAACCCAATAAGTATCTTAAAATAATTATTTATTATTTTTATGTTTCTACTAATACGTGCTAGCTTCATAAATTGCACCTATGTATTTACGGTCAGCTTTGATTTGGTTCAATTACTTTGGTAATTGTGACTGAACCTAACTTACCAAGGTGGATAGAACCTAAGCTGTAACAATTGCACTGTCTAAGCTGTGGTCCATCTGTCTTAACTCTCCAACCAACTAGCTAATTTATATCACTATGGCATTTGTAGACAGTCAAGGAGGACATGTCAAAGCACACTGTCTTATAGCTGGCCTAAGGCCATTTTAGGTTCAAACAAAGGAAAACAGATTCTACTTCTTAATAAGATGTGTGACAAAATTACATCCAAAACTTCATCTATAGGAACAGAAAGAAAAGTATTAAGGCTTTAAATTGAAATTTAACAAACATACATACTCAAATCACTCAAAACATGATAATAACTACCAAAGCACCCTCTATTAGACTACTGCCTGTCTCTGCCATTTTACTTCATATAAATCTTCCTGAAAAATTATGATATATCCAAACTAATGTTTTGTTTTCTCAAATGGTAACTTTATTTTCAATTCAGCTACTGTGCACATATTTTGCATTATCTTTGCACTATTCTTTATCTTACCTAACTGAAAATATATTTACTTTAAAGTTCAATGTTATTATTTTACTCACATAAAATTATCTCTTATTATTTCCAAAAGGGAACACCAAACACACACACACACACACATCACTGTGGAGGAAGAATGAACACAATTAACTTTAGAATATTACATTATCCTTATATCATTAAATATATATATATATATATATATATATGGAATGGATTTATCATCCTCTTCCTGTATTGAACCAGTAATTTTAAAAAGTACATTGAATTATTCTCTACTTATATTTTTCAACCCAGTTTTCACTTCCTTCTTTATTTTCTCTTTGTTTCTCATTCACATGTTTCTATTCTTACATTAAGTTTTTTCAACATATCTGGACAGCCTCAGTGTAATAGCTTTGTTTGAGATCAGCCAAACTTTTTGAATTCATGCACTGATATTTTTCTTCGGTTTTGAGAAATTACTTGTTTTTAATCTCTTTATATATCATTACCCTTATTTTGTCCTGGGACTACAAATACACACTGTTTATCCATTCTTGCTGAATATTTCAGGTATTTCTTGCTTTTTGAGGATATTTCCATTACTTTTATCCTTTTTCTTATTTATTTTTGTGTTTTTATTATCATTTATTCAGTTCACTAATTCAGTCATCTTCACCATTCAATCTACTAGTAAGGTATTAAGGAAATTTATGAATTAAAAAATTAAAATTTTCAGTGTTAGAAGAAATATTTCATGCTTAAAGATTTACTTTTTTGATGAAAACTTCATATTTTTTATCTGTGTGGGGTTTTTTTCTATTTACTTGAGTATCACAGTGATATTTTAATGTCTCTGACAGCTAATTTGACATCTGGATCACATGTAGAATGATTTTTTTTAATCTTCTTATTATGAGCCTGTGGGATCTGTTCTAAGTGTGCCTAGCAATTTTTTGAATGTCAAGCTGTATATGTATATATATATATATATATAATACTTGCACAAACTCAGGATAATCTCTTATTCTACATTGATTTTAGCCTTCCTTTCCCTTAGTCAGGTTAGAATACTGCTAATCACTTTCAACCAGTAAGAGACTGGAATTATTTGAGGCTAATCTGCACTTGAAGCAATGTTGGAGATTTCTCAGTTTTCTCCTGACTTCTAATTATTAAACAAAAATTGTAATTTCTTCTGGGAGAATCTTCTCACTAGGATGGTATTAACTATATATTGACTCAGACTCATTAAAAACCACTCCATTTTTGAGAAGTTTTTACATTTAAGGAATTATTTTCCCACTGCATGAAGCCCTGCTACTCAACAAATGTACTGAATAATATGATAAATGTCCAAAAAGCAGGAGCAATCAGCAATGTGTTTGAAACACAAGCCTTCACTGGTAGCTTTACTGGTTTCTCACTAGGACCCTCTGCTGGTCTTTAGTACAGGCTATTCAACTCGTTGGCAGTATTCAGAAAGGCCAAAGACTCCAAATATCCATGGCAAGATAGATCTGCAAAAGGGAAGGGGACCAAGTGATAGAGGGAGGTAAGAGGGAGAGATAGGGAAGGGCATGAAAAAATCTTTAGTATTAAGGTGTTATGCACATGTACCAACTCCCCACAATGAATATAATCACTATGTACTGCAAACACGTACTAATAAAAACAATTTTAAAGATCAATGTAATCTCTGGAAGAATTGTCTTTGTCTATAAACTTATAGACAGTAGCTCTCATTGCCAAATTCGCTATCTGCTGTCTTGAGACAGGTTAAGTGTGAGTGTTTGCATCCAGCTACTCAACCCTCCATAGAGGCTATTTATTATAAACATTCAAGCATAAGAAGAAATTAACTTTATTAGCTTTATGATAAGAAATCACACTGGTTCTTCCTCTAATGTCAAAGACAGAAAATGAGCAAGATACCTTGGAGGAACTGAGCAGGTTCAATAATGACTATTAGGGTGACACTGTCAGAATTAAAAGAAAAGTATCATTTCCTCAAATGAAATAGTTGTGTTGGAAAACTATCCTGTTTTAATTAATGATAAACAAAATGTTATGATATATAAATTATGCAAATCAATCTTTACAAAACATACATTGAATTTCATAATTCAGATTTTAACTATAATAATGTAGAATTCCAAATGATTGCTATATAATAACCTTTGCAATAGGAAAATTCATTCCATGAAAACATTTTATGGTATTTTTCAATATTTAATTGTTCAAATACATTTTCTAACAAAATACTCACACATTTTGTTCTTTCCAGGGCATTTTAACATTGAGATAAATTTTAATTGCATTTCAAAAGTGTATATTAATTATACAACATAATGGGTTTTATTCTGGCATTTTTATGCATGTATGTAAGATACTTTAATCCTTTCCAATAGAAGGTTCTGGCATTAATTACTTTGGGTATATGCTTAAAAAGTGTGTGAAGAAATCATTTGATAATTCTACTTTTAGTTTTTGAGAAACCTCTATACTGATTTCCATAATGTTATAGTAATTTACATACCTATCAACAGTGTATAAGTGTTCCTTTTCCCCTCACATCTTTGCTAGGATTTATTGTTTGTTTTCTTTTTTCATAGTTTTTTAAAGAAATGTCTTACTGCGGTGGTTACTATAATAGACAGAAATTAAATATAACCTCTGACCATTATGTTATTCAAGAAAGTATTTAATTATGTATTCTTGCAATTAATATTCTATATTTGGAGCCTATTAAGTTTTACAAAGCATTTTAAGATCCACAGCAATTTTATTAATAATACATTACATAAATAATATTTAATCTAAATTGAATTGTAATACTTCCCATAGTTATTATATCAATGTTTATTTTTCTTCTTGGAATTAAATGTGCCATAAAACACTAAAAAGATTCTGATCCATTTAATATTTCAAGATATACTTAAGATTTTTGTATATATCCAGACTAGAGTAAATAATAATTTTGAAAATTGTCATTTGGATTATAAATTTATAAATTATACATTGTGGAAATGAGATTTAAATTGTTTTCAAATTTTTTATCTTTTGGATATGTTAATGTCAGTGTTACAATAATCTGCATGTTCATAAAAGATATAATAAATATTTTATGCATTAAGATCATGTTTTTGATTTACTTTAATTTTTATAATTTTAACTATTCAAAGATATATGGGGATGTATAAGTTTCATAAGAGTATTTCTTATATTCTTATGCTCTCATAGTAATGAAAACATTTAAATGTGGATATTTTCAAATTGCATTTTGATTGAATTTTATATTCTATTTCTATATTGTTATAATCAACAATGATTCCACCTCACTCCAGAAAGAATGGCTGCTATCATGAAATCAACCAACAACAAATGCTGGTGGGGCTGTGGGGAAAGAGGAATCCTGCTCCACTGCTGGTGGGAGTGTAGACTGGTGCAAGCACTGTGGAAATCAGTATGGATATACCTCAAAGAACTAGGACTGGAAGTCCCATTTGACCCCGCTATTCCACTGCTGGGGATTTTCCCCAAAGAATTAAAAGAATCATACCACAGTGATATATGTGCACCCATGTTCATAGCAGCACAATTTGTAATAGCTAAAACTTGGAAACAGCCCAAATACCCATAAACTGGAGACTGTATCAAGAAAATGTGGGGTTTTTTTTATAAAACAGAGTACTACTCAGCCATAAAAAATGAGAAACTAGAGACATTTATTGCTAAATGGATGCACATTGAGGTGATGCTCTTAAGTGAAATAAATAGGACACCCATGTGTAAATACCTAATAGTTTCTCTAGTGTGAGAAACTGAAAGTGTAAATAAGGACTAAAAGGTATAAAAGACAATATGAAATAGGAAGAAAAGGTCCAAAGGGGTAGGGGAAGTTGGAGGGGTAGAGGAAAGGAAAGAAGGGAAAGGAAAAATTATGAGAATTGGAAAAAATGGAAACAAAGTCTTTGTAAATAGGGAAGCGTGGAGGGATGGAGGGGTGAACAGAGTACAGGGAATGGGGAAAAAATAAGAACCAAGATGCATCATGTAAAGGTACAAGTTCCTAATAAGAAATGTAAATGTAGTGTATTCCTAAAATGTACCAATAAAAGAATTTTTAAAAAATTTTTGTTTATTTTTGGATTCAAAAGTGAAAAATTTTATCTTTTTATAATTTTATCTTTTGGTTGAAACTAAAAAATACTAGCACAATTCCCGTTGATATAAAATCATGACATTGCCATTGTAAAGATGTCCCACATCATTCACTAATAAGTCTAATCATTTGCCAAACAAGAAATATAGAATGTTATAAAAATTGTGAAGGTATTATTTTGTAACATTTGATATTTGGCAGGTATAACTTATCAATGTTATACCTGCCAAATAGATATATTTTCATATAGATTTAGTTTTATAATTAGGCTACAAATATGTTTATAAACACTTGTTTTATCTTTGGTAGGGCATTCACTCACAGAAAAGTTTTAGAAATTCTCAGATCTCGTAACTAAACTTTTATTAGATATTAATATGATACTTAACTAATATTTAATATTTCTTAGTTTTTAAAAATGACTAAACAGTGCTGAATGTTTAGAAATAATTTTCATATTTTATTCTACTACCACAAGTGAGAAAAATGTCGTATTTAGCAAAGACATTTTATCTTGTTGTGGTAGTTACACTTAATGATGTATAAAATGATAAAGTGTAATAACCAGAAATGTATTATACTATACTATAAATGTACTATAAACCCCACTTTATAGTATGAATAACCCAGATAATACTGTTAAAAGTATATTTAGGACATGCTGTAAACGTGAGGTACTTATCTATGGTTATATAAAACTAAAATTTTACACATTGTGAATCAGTTTGTGACATTTTCTATTTGTGGATCAGAATGGAAAAGAGTAATGTTTATATTTTTGAGTCATTAAATGAAAAATACACCAGAGAATTTATAATTTCAGGATTAAATATTTTATTAATACACACACAATGAAGGAAAAAAATCTGTTAATATGGTAGAGCAGATTTAATTTGGGGAAAGTGATTGAAAATAGACAAGCCAACTATGATTGTGCGTTATGGATACAAATATACAAGGTGAGACCAAAGTATACATTGAATGTTTAAATTTTATATTTTTATTACAGTAAAAGACACATTGTCTTTAATCCCTTCAAAATACACTCCCTCCCCCTTAGAACACTTACCCCATCATTCTTACCACTTTCTGAAGCAGCTTTGGAAGTCCTCATTCTTGAGTGTCTTTACAAGGTGCGATTAAAATTTTGGTGAATACAGCTGCCATTGTCATCCAAAGAAAGGGCAGTTTCATGAAACCGTTTCCATGTGTATTCAGTCACCTTACTCATCAAAGTGACTCTCCCCTGTGGGACTGTATAACTCTGTAATCATAAAACCTCCTAGCCCCAACTGTGATTGAATGTGAGTTAATGGATAAAGATACTTGTTAGTTTTGGGACACTAGATAAAATCTGTAACAGACCTAAAGTCCCAACAATCTGCAAGTGTCTGCTGACCACCAATACGTGACAGTCGACCACTAACCTTTGTCCCTTTTCTTTAATTCTATATGTTAACTTCCCCCTCAACCCCCTATAAGAACAGCCTCAGACTCTGAGCCAGTTGCCTCTCTAAGCTACTTTGCTTTGGGAGTGCCATCTGGCCAGACTAATAAGGGTCTGTTTTACTTTCCAATTTGTCCGGTGTGTTCCTTCCCGGGTGTTCTTCACTGCAGTCATCTCCTCGGAGCATTTGGCAAGGCCTTCGGTCTTACACCCCTAAAGTCAAAATTACCAGGAAAAGTAAATGTTCTCAATTGATTTTAGGGATCAAAACAGCTATGACAGAACAACTAGAAAATTCATGAAAGTGGACTTCAAGAACTGTTTCAGAATGTTGCAAGAACAATGGAAAAATTTCATCAAAAAGAGGGTGGTAATGCCCCTTTTAGGGGCATTAATGGCAATGTGCCTTTTATTGTGATAATTTTTAAATTTAAATATCCACTGTATTTTTATTTTACCTCATAACAAATATGAAATTGATTCATTGCATTACTTATGGGAAAACAAGTACAGTACAGCATGGAATTTGTTGTTCAGATTCACAAAGAGCTACATGATTGAGCAAATATTCTTTAAAACATCTAAATACTTAATGAGGTAGATGAGAAAATTTCTTATAAAACTACAGATGCATAGTATAGAATTTCTATTCTTTTTTTTCAAGCAGGAAATGTTTATTTCAAAACTGATTTGACTACAGAATTCCCTCCTTCTTCTTTCATTCTAAAAGATCCCTGGAATATAATTGTATTTCTAAGTACAATAATAATGAGAGCTCATATGTATAATTATTGCTAGTTCTTTAGTGATTATCTCAGAAATTTTTGCATATACAATTAAGACAGTTTAATATTAATAGTTTTATTCCCTATCTGAACCATACAGGAATCTTAAAATGCTGTCTGACTAGCCAGGTGTGGTGATTCAAGACTATAACCGCAGCACTTGGGACACTGACGCAGGAAGATTGGATCTAAGCCAACCTGGTTAAATGAGACCCTGTCTCAAAACAACAAAATGAAACAAGAAAAAACCCCACTGTCATGTCAATCACCACTTACTTTAAAATATGTTACCCTCTCTTGATATTTTAGTCTCACAAGTAAGATATGAATTTTGTCCTTGTACATAGTTAACATTTATACTTTCAATTTTCAATTATTGAAAATCTTTCTCCTTACCTCAGAAGCCAGTACCATTACTTGATGCTAAATCTCTCATTTGTGTTTCTTATTTAACCACTAATAATATTTTCAGAGTGCGGTTGCTAACAATTCTTTTGCAAGGTTAGGTGCTTCAGAGTTATTGACTATATTAAATAAACAAAAAATCTAGTCTACCCTTCATAATATTTAATATTTTAATATAATACATAAAAGTCAGTACTTATTGGTGTTAAATCACATTCTATTTTCAGAACTTCTTAATGATTACATAGAAATATTTCCCTATTTAAAATGCTTTCATGGAAAATGGAAATGCTTGTAAGATTTTGAAATATTTCCTAACTTGTTAAAAAGCTAAAAAAGATATAATTCACCAGACTTGAATCAATTTATGGAAAGAAAATTGGCACAGTTTACAATTGACTTTTTAGATGTATCTAACATACAAAAGACGAAAAGTTATGAATTGCATTCTGACAACTGCCAACAAAAACCCCCAAATACATTTGTGTATAATTACTTAAAGTGATTTAAATAGTTGATTATAATGTTTTGTAAAGATATGTCAACATCAATCATTTTTCAAAGACTTTAAAAATAAAATAGCAGCTATTAAAACACTGAAAGTTCAAACCATAGCTATGAATAATGCATTTTTGTAAAATTTCATCTTTGTAATTTTTATTCATTTAAAAAACTGATTTTATTACATTTTCATTTTTAATGATAGGTGAATGCAGCTTTAAAATTTTTATTTAAATGCAATACTTCATTTTTGATTTGTGGTAATGATTCCTAGGAAAACCAATAGAAGGCAATAATTCCCATCCCATATCCTCTAAAAAATTATGTTCCCAGGAGCCAAATGCCTGCCTGGAAAAGACCCATGCAGGCACACAGGTACCAGCTAGAAGCCCACCAAGATACCATCAGTAAGTGTGCACAGACCCCAGCCAAAAGCCTGCTTAGACATCAGTGACTCAGGTGCACAGCCCACAACCAAAGGCCCTCCCAGACAATAGCTATTCAGGTGGACAGGCAAAAGCCAGAGGAACAGCCAGATAACATCCCAAGTGTGTTCAGGCCCAGCAAGAACCCCACCCAGACATAAGCATGGCACAGGGATCCAAAAGACCACCATTCTAAACCCAGGAATTGGTGCAGTGTTGAGCAGCAGAGAGAAGGACTCACTGAGGCTTACTGAGAATTAAGCCCACTGATGGAGCAAAAAGTTACTTCAACAAAGGCACAGCAGGCTGTATCTGTGGAAATGAGAAGACATGTAAACAAGTCTCAACACTAGACTTCCAGAACACACAAGGCAACCCCAAGGGCCAACAAGATGGAACAATCTGATACTCAACCACTTGGATTCCCTGAAATGGTAATGAAAGAGGATTTGAAAAAAATGAAATCAGTAATAGTTTCTCAATAACAAAAGAAAATTGTATCCATAGTGTAAGACATGATTAAGAATATAGGGCAAACACAGATAAAAATTAGAGGAGCTGAGGAACATGATGGAATGCCAACATAGGAAACAAATGGAATTCATAAAACAGATGCAATCAGATTTCCAGAACATTAAAAACTCCATTGAAAGTTTATGCACCAGAATGAGCCAATGTGAGGAGAGAATATCAGATATAGAAGACAGGATTGAAATTAGTGACCAAGAAAAGAAAAATTTCTTAAATATTTCTTAAATAGGAACCATGAAAACAATCCAGCAGCTACTAGATGATGCAAAGAAGACTAGCATAAGACTGATCAGAGTCAATGAAGAAACAGGAGAGAGTGCACATGACATAAAAAAAAAAACTGATCACAGAAGCGATGGAAGAAAACTTCCCAAGTAGGGCAAAAGAACTTGGGATACAGATAAATGAGGCATATAGGAGTCCAACTAGCCATGATAAAAAAATTCTACACTTAGACATGTAATAGTTAAGATTCCAGAAACCCAAGAGAAGAACAAAATTCTACAATCAGAGAAAAGAAACAAATCACATACAAAGGAGAGCCCATCAGAATCACAACAGACTTCTCAACACAAACCCTCAAGGCAAGAAGAGCCTGGAGTGACATATTTCAAGCTGTAAAGAAAAACAAACTCCAACCAAGACTGATGTACCCAGAAAAACAATCTTTCAAAATCGATGGAGAAATAAGAGACTTTCATGAAAAACAACACCTAAGGAACTTGATGAATAACAAATCAGCACTACAAAAATTTTAAACAATATCCTAGGAAAAGACAATGAGGATCACAACCCCAGGAAGCTCAGCAAAATGAATGCCACACTGTCACAAATAGATCAACTAGACAAAAAATAAACAATGAAATATTAGAACTCAATCAAACTCTTGAACAAATGGACTTAACAGATATTTGCAGAGTGTTCCATCCCATAAAATTGGAATACACATCCTTTTCAGGTGCACATGGGTCGTTCTCCAAAATAGACCACATGCTAGCTCAGAGAACAAGTTTAAGTAAGTGCAAAGGAATTGAAGTTATCCCCTGTATATTGTCCGACCATAGTATGCTGCAACTGGAGATCAATAGCAAAAGAAACCACAAGAGTTTCATAAACACATGGAAATTGAACAACATACTTCTGAATAACAATAATGGGTCACAGAGAAAGTTAAGGAATAAATCAGACTGTTTCTATAATTAAATGACAATGCCAATAAAACATATGAGAATCTACGGGATACAATGAAAGCGATCTTATGAGAAAAATTCATACCAGTGAATACTCATATAAGGAAAACAGAGTGAGCTCAAATAAATAAGCTTGATGCTGAACCTCAAACTTCTAGAAATAGAAGAGCAGGACAAACCAAAAGTTCTTACAAGGAAGGAAATTATAAAAATCAGAGCAGAAATCAATACAATGGAGCCTAAGAGAATGATACAAAAAATCAATGAAGCCAAGAGTTGGTTCTTTGAAAAAATAAACAAAATTGACAAACCCTTAGCCAACCTTATCAAAAAAAAAGAAAGAAAATACCTAAATCCAAGCAATTAGGAATGAAAAGGGTAAAATTACAATAGACCAAGCAGAAGAGCAGAGGATCATCAATACCTACTTTGAGAACCTATATGCCAATAAGATGGAAAACACAGAAGAAATGGATAGTTTCTGAGATACATATGAGTTACCAAAATTGAATGAAGAAGACCTTAAAATTCTAAACAACTCAATATTAAACAATGTAATAGAAAATGTAATTAAAACATACCAATGAAGAAAAGCCCTGGCCCTGATGACTTCACCGCTGAATTCAACAAGACATTTAGAGAAGAACTTTTGCCAGTACTGTTTAAATTAAGAAAAAAAAATTGAAAGGGAAGCAATACTCCCAAATTTATTCCTAGAAGCAAGTATCACCTTGATCTCCAAAGCAAAAAAGACCCAACCGAAAAAAGAAATATAGACCAATCTCACTAATGAATATAGATGCTATAATCCTCAATAAGATAATGGCAAATAGAATGCAGAAGATCATGAAGAAGATCATACACCCTGACCAAGTGGGATTCATCCGAGGGATTCAGGGATGGTTCTACATATGCAAATCAATAAATGTAATACACTATATTCACAGAAACAAAGACAAAACCATATGATCATCTTAATAGATGCAGAAGTGTTCAACAAAATCCAACATGCATTCGTGATAAAAACCCTACAGAAAATTGGAATAGATGGTCTCTATCTCAACCTGATAAAAGCCATCTATGCCAAGCCAACAGCCAATATCATACTAAATGGTTAAAAACTGAAATCCTTCACACTTAAATCAGGAACAAGACAAGGATGTCCACTATCACCATGCTGTTTGATACAGTTCTGGAAAAATTAGTTACACCAATTAGGCAAGAGAAAGAAATAAAAGGAATAAAAGTAGGAAATGGACCTTGAGAAAACACTCCAAAAATTCATTTGGAACAAGATGAGACCCAGAATAGCAAAAACAATTATAGGTAAGAGAGACATGGCAGGGGGTATCACAATCCCCAACTTGAAACTATACTACAAAGCTGCTATGATAAAAAACAGCATGGTACTGGCAAAGAAACAGACCTAAGAATCTGTGGAACTGATTATAAGAGCAGAAACAATTCCAGACATACTCAGCCACCTAATCTTCAACAAATGAGCCAAACACCTTCACTGGGAGTAACATTGTCTCTTTAATAAATGGCACTGGAAAAATTGGGTTTCAACTTGTCAAAGATTAAAACTACACCTATATCTCTCACCATGTACTAAACTAAAATCAAAATGGATCAAAGATCTAAATATTCAAACAGAAACACTAAACTGTCTGGAAGAGAGGTTAGGAAGAACTCTTGAATACATTGTTGTAAGAAAAGATTTCATGAATGAAGCCTCAGTCACAGGAGAACTAACGCAAAGAATCAACAAGTGGGATCTATTCTTATTAGAAAGCTTCTGCACAGGAAGTGAAACCATCAACAGAGTGAAGAGACAACGTGCAAGGTGGGAAAAAAATTTTACCAGTTTTTTCTCAGAAAAAGTTCTTCTACTAGAATATATAAAGAATTTTTAAAAAAATTAGACCTCCCAAATTTAAAGACCCAATCCAAAAATGGGCATCTGAAATGAACAGACATTTCTCAGACAAAGAAGTAAAAATAGCAAATAAACATATGAAGAAATGTTCAACATCACTGATCTTTGGAGATATGCAAATGAAAACAACACTGAGATTTCACCTCACCCCAGAAAGTATGACTACTATCAAGAAATAAACCAATAACAAATATTGGTGGGGTTGTGGTGAAAAGGAACCTTTTTTCACTGTTTGGGGGTAGTGTAGGCTGGTACAAACACTGCAGATCTCTATGGAGATACCTCAAAAAACTAGGACTAGAGGTCCCATTTGGCCCAGCTATTCCTCTGCTGGGGATCTTCCCAAAAGAAGTGAAAGAATCATACCATAGTGTTATATGTGCACCCATGTTCATAGCAGCACAATTTGTAATTGCTAAAAATTGGAAACAACCCAGTTCCCCAGCAACTGGAGACTGGATAAAGAAAACGTGGGGTTTTTTTTTTGTTTTTTTTTTTGTTTTTGTTTTTGTTTTTTTTTTTTAGTGAAATGGGGTATTCAGCCATAAAGAATGAGAAACTAGAGATCTTTATAGCAAAATGGATGCACATTGAGGCCATACCCTTAAGTGAAATACATAGGACACACATATGTAAATACCTAATAGTTTCTATGGCATGAGAAACTGAAAGTGTAAATAAGGGTCAAAATGCATAATAGATAATAGGAAATAGTAAGAAAAGGTCCAAAGTAAAGGGGAAGGGGGAGGGGGAGGGGTAAGCAAAGAAAGGAAATTAATAAATATGGGAAGAGGAAAAAATGGAAACAAAGATTTTGTAAATAGGGAGAGGTGGAGGGGTTGAAAGAAGGGCAGGAAAACAAGGAAAAAATATGAAAAAAAATATTATGTAAATGTACAAATTCCCAATAATGAATGTCAGCATATTGTATACTTAAACTGTCCCGAAACAATTAATGAAAAAAATGTTCTCGGTGTTTTGAAAATCAAGTTGGTGATATTTTAATAGTTATTATCAAACAATATCTGCATTAAAGTGTGTAATTTTTTGTCAATTTTAGTTCAGCATAAGATTATAGTATAATCAGTTAATAATATGATTTGCTTAATCTGTATCAGATAAACTTTCAATAAATTTGCTGTTATTTGTTATTTTATCAATGAACTATTTTTTTTGTCTTTTATTCACTGTATAGAATGAATGTTCAAGACTTAGAGAAGAAGCAATAAGAAATATTTTTAAGTGAGTGAAATGGACATGCTTTTAGTGAATAAACTTTTTTAGTTTTAATATTAAAATACAATGTTTTTCTTAATTGATTGTGATGTTTATTTCAAAAGAATGAAAAATTCTGGTGGGAAATGATTTTTACAGTGGTGAATATTTTGTTTTTTACTACTGTTTAGAATGTATCTGTTATAATACATAAATGTCCTGAATCAAAGCTTAACTAAAAAAAGGTATTATTTCAGAATATGTGAATGGTTCTGAAAAATATAGGACAATTTATTGTGATATAATATACTCTTCCATTTAATTGAATTCTATTTGAAAACATTTGTGTCGCTACATGATATAAAGTAATATGTATGCGATTAAAATTTTAGAGTTCAGTGTCAAGTGATATAATCTGATTGGGAATGTACCTAAGTATCCAATTATTCAATAAAATATTTCTCTATTAAGGGTTTTCTTAGCATTTATTAAATTAGGCTATATACTTCCCTCTAAGTTAAAACATAAAATTATTGTATAGAGTAATATATTGTTTTTAAAATTCTTTTTTAATTCTGAAGTTTTCTTAATGATAATATAAACATCAGCTTTAACAAATGTTTTGTATTTGTATTTAATTTTGAGTGTAAAGATCTTGAAATATACATGCACATTAGAAATATACCTGATATGCATGGATGCAATTACCATTATTTATATCTGTATGTATTATAGCTATATACATTGATTTGAATGGAAAAAGGTAGACAAAGCAGTGATTTAAGATTTTATCTCATGATGGGTGGACATGTAACAATCTATTCTATTAAAGAAAAATGGGAAACAATAAAGAGAATGGAACAAAATAAAATAGAAAATGAATATAGTATTTAGGAAATCTAAATCTACAGTTTGATTCTCTGAAAATAGTAATGAGATGTTTTTTCACTTATAACTGTAGAGAATATTATTGTGATTTCAGTTGAGTAATGTGGGAAATGACACTGTCACATATTCAGACTAAATTCACCACAAAATACTACCATACATCTATCAAATTGTGTCAACTAAAAATGATAAATATAAAAGTAGATATACCTAAGCATTGCCAAAGATGTAAGACAACTAGTGGACTTGTAGGTTTTACATATACTTGGGAAATGGAAAGTCACTGAAATTCAGCATGCACGTAATCTTACCAGTCCTTCTGTCTTAGGTAAATACTCAATGTGGACACATACAACGGAAAAGCACAAGGATGGTGTGGTAGCTTGATTTATAAAGCAGAAACTTGGAAACATACCAAATGCTGTTAAGATAAATAAATTGTTATATATTCAGACAAATACAATGTGAATAAAAGAATGTGTGTTGTAGAACACAATGTAAAAAGCTTAAGCACTGCACTGAGGGTAAGCAAGCAGATAAAACAAGGTAGAGACTATGATTCCATGTAAACAATGTTCTTAAATGGGAAATTTAAGTCGGGATACTGACTTCCATTTTAAGGACTTAGACTTAGGAAAGCTTGAGGACGTCAGGATTTTGTGGCTCTTTTGTTCTATATTTGTTAAACAATTTTTTAATAAAAGAATGTAAAGGTCAAGAATTTCTGATGTGAAAAATATTTTGTATGTGATTTCTGAGCATGAATGAAAGATATTTTGTGTGAAGTACTATCTAAAGTAGATCCAAAATATGAAATCAAAATCTTTTGAAATTTATTCTAGGAATTAAAAATTAATGTCATAAGCAAAATTTGGCTGAGATATTCCATATTTTTATGAAAGGATATCATAGTTCATGAATAATAACACCAATGACTTGTTTGAAAGGATGATGGCTTATTAAGTTTTCTAGTAGACAGTGACAGTGGCATGAAAAAGATTAATTTCATTAGTCAAATTAAAGATGCGTTAGTTGAATCCAGAATTTTAACTGTCAATACCTGCATAGCAAGCATAATTAAATGCTATGTCATTGAAGATGATTTAAATGAGAACATAATGAAGCAAATCTCTTGAAATGTGTTTAGCAAGACTAGTTTTGAAGAGTCAGGAAGTTCATTAAAACTAAGAAAATAGGTTTCAATTTTACTAAACATATTTAAACTCTATAATGTAAAATATTTCACTCAAGTGACTTCAAACTTTGGCTAACAAAATGTCATATTTAAGGTTTTCTTTTGCCATTTAAGTATAATGTATAAAATATTTTTTCCAAATTTTTAAATAGATCAGTAGAATATCACTCTGGCTGAACTAGGTAGTTATTGCAATTTCATATTGATAATTTAATTTGTCATCTTTCAACCTACTTCATTTAAAAAATCTAGGTAAAATTGTGTTATAGCCTATATGTTTATTTTTGAGAACATAATTTATTATTTATATTATTTTTCAGCACTGTATTATACACTCACAATAAAACAGTATAAGCAAAAACAAAGCATATGACAGTTAAAATAATTTATAGAGACAATTATAAAAGAAATATTACATTAAAATTGAGGTAGAAAAAGACCTTTAGCAGCAGAAATAAAAATAATATATAAAAGTCAAAAACATAATAAATAATTAAGGGATCTTACAATGTAGTTGCATGTAGTTTTACTACACGCAGGCTGTATTCCTAGAGACATTAACAAAATATATATAAAAAAAATCACGAGAGGACTTATGCTTATATAAGCCTAAAAGATTTGTGTAACTACTGAAATTACTGAAATATTAAGTTCATTTTTTATAAAAATTGAAATTGATTTCTATAATTATTTAGAAAATGCTATTAATAATCACTATTTGAATAAGTTTTATATAAAGTCAGATTTATTCAAAGACTTTATTATATTGTATTATTTTTTCATGCTGCCATAGAAGGCTCAAATTCTATTAAATCCTATTGTGAGGAGGTTTCAGGCATTTTTCTTTGAGGTTCTGTGCCAAGAAATTAAATGTTGCATAATGATTATTCTCCACATTGAAGATATTAATTTGATTCAAATCTTTTAGCAGGGAACCTTTTCTGAAATATGAAAAATCTGTAGAATATGTTGAAAATAATCTTAGATAACTCTTTACTCACTATAGGTTAATTTTTGCTACAACATTCCCCTCCCACAGTACTTAGCAGAAAACAAAAATAATCTGACTTCTTAATTTCATTTAAAATGTGAAAGTCTATGATGGAATCTAACAATGATCCTCAAAAGAGACTCTTCTGCTTCTCTTTTTCACTTTGTGGTTTGTTCTTTGAAGCTGACATCCGGAAGTGAACATGCTCATGCCAGACTACATGCTGCAGGTACTCAGTTGTACAGGGCATTTATATGTGATATAAGCCTTTTGTGAGCCATACATTACATTGCTTGCCCCGCAAAGAGAAGATCTGCCAGTGTTCCAAAGACAGCTGATTGTGAGAGCTTCAGTAGGAAGCATATACTTTCGTGATCAATATTTCATAATTTAACCTTAACTCCTATATGACCTTAGTTATTCTTGTCTAATACTTATATGCATTTTTCACCTAGATTGTAAGTATTTCATTTAATTCTAATTAAGTTTTTTTGAACCATTATATTACAATTGTAAAAAATACTTTTAAGAGTGTGGAATCCATATGGAGTACAAATTCAACAAGTGTAACAATTTAAAATAAATTATTAATCAAAGAATCTCAGGCACATAAATAATCACTTTATTGAAAGGAGATGCAGTTTCTATTAAGTGGTAAAGTCTAACAAGAACTAAAAGGAAAACTGCAAAAATATATTCTCCATCTTTTTTAAAATTAATTTTATTGGTACATTTTAGGTATACCATATAGTGATATTCATCACTGAAAATTTGCACCTTTACATAATCTCTCTTGGTTCTTATTTTTCCCCATTCCCCTGCCCTCCCTTAAATTTGTGACAAATTGACCCATTCTTTATTAATATTTATAGTTGCTAATTCTTGATTATAAACCAGATTCTGCTCTTCCTTTTTTTCACTTTTTGTGCCAAGGTTAGAATTCCTTTTTTAAAAAAAATTAATTGTATTG
>NW_004624867.1:3327372-3368910 GCF_000247695.1 Heterocephalus glaber
CTTTCCCTTCTTTCCTTTCCCCTGCCCCTCCCACTACCCCTAACCCTTCAGACCTTTTCTTCCTATTTTACATTATCGATTATTCATTCTAATCATTGATATATTTTAGGTATACAATATAATGACATTCATCATTGGAGATTTGTATCTTTACATAATCTATCTTGATTCTTATTTTTTCCCCATTCCCCTGCCCTCACTTCAACCCCTCCACCCTTCCCTATTTACAAAGACTTTGTTTCCATTCTTTCCTTTTCTCATATTAATTCCATTCCCTTCTTTCCTTTGCCCTACCCCTCCCACTTCCCCTTCCTCTTTGCCCCTTTTCTTCCTATTTCACACTATCCATTATGCATTTTTATCCTTATTTACATTTTCATTTTCTCTGGTATGAGAAAATGAAAGTGAAAGTTTCTCTGGTGTGAGAAACAGAATTCCTTTTTTTTTTAATGGACTACTTGGGAGCCTTTATTTTATTTTACTTTGTTTTTAAATTAATTTTGTTGATACATTTTAGGTATACATTATGATGACATTCATCATTGCGAATTTGTACCTGTAGATGATATATCTTAATTCTTGTTTTTTCCCATTCCCCTTCTATCCCTTCCACCCCTCCACCCCTCCCTATTTACAAAAGCTTTGTTTCCCTTTTTCTTTCTTTTCTCATATTAGTTTTTCTTTCCCTAAAGTGTAAATGGTGATCAGAATTCTTTATTTCCTTTTTGCTTCTAATTCCAAGGTCCATATAATTGTCAATAAGCTAACTCTAGCAATATTGGGCTGGAATCATTTTTATGATGTGTTAGTATTTTTAACATGCTATCAATTAAAATGGTGAAAGCAATGATATTCTTGATTTACCTTGGAAGTATGAATTGAGCTTGATTTCCCTGTGTTAAATACATATGTGAGAGTGGAGACATGAAGTAAATAATATTAACAGTGGATAGGGAAATGATTAGGAAAAAACCCACAATGGAATTAAAGATTCAGGTGATCAGGACTTCAGAGCATGTATTTCAAAGTATTTTCAGGATCTGTAATGTTTACTGGAAGTGCAGGCACTAAGCAGCTTGGGGAAGCTGTACTGTAAACAATATAGACATTTTAGAAGTCACTGGGAAAGGGAGAAATTAAGTAATGACTGTTAGTTACTAAAATTGAAAATACTAAAATTGAAAATAATATACAACCATGAGGTTACTGAAAGACAGGAAGTTTAACCTATTGTGTTATAAATAATGCTTCATTCAAACATCTAGCATATTCATATGGTTATAAAAAATCTCTTACTTGAAGAAAAAATTATGAGACATTCTGTGGGTTTTTAAATGCAGGAGACAAATACACACAAAATAAATGAAATAAAAGAAGAATAATAGAAGGTACTTAATGCTAGTTTGCCCCAAAAGTGTTATTTTTGCAATTTATTGTTGTAACAATCTGTAATAGTTAACTAACTGAGCTCTGATTAGGGTCCTAAGTGTAGTGCTCCAAATTTTTCTTAGTACCAACTTGGCAAATTATCCTTACAAAACAGATTCTTGTTTATGCTATGAACAGCAAGTGAAAAACATTTTACTTCTCCAATAATTAAATGAATGGATTTTGAATTGAAAAAATTTGAATTAATGGCATCTCCATTACTGTGCCTAATAACTCATGAACAGATTATTCTTTTCCATCCCATTGACTCTAAATTCTTTTACTTCAGAGGTGTTTACATGCAATTATGACTACTTCCATTAAGGAACAAACTAAAGTTTGAATTAAATTGGAAGCTGGTATTGCTTTCTGTATAGTTGAGATATTTATGTTGACAAAAGTGTATTTTGGCATCTGCTAGGCTGGTTTTTGTAACTCTTATGAAGGATTTGGAGATGGTATCAAAATGATTCACCGAGGATAATTCCAATATTTCTATTATCTGTCCGTTAAGTGAAATAGAAGCTAAAAGCATGCTAAACAGGAAGAAAAAATTGCTGTCTCTGAAGAGTTGCACCATGGATCTCATGCAGAGTCTGAGATTTTGTGTTATCCCTTGATAAAAATGATGGTTCACACCTTACTGATTACATATTGGATGGATTCATTGTGGAGAATGGAGAGTAAATTCCTTAGGAGGGAGTACGGTCAATTTGTAGAAGGCAAGATATATGTGTATCAAATACATTAAATAAATAAATTAAAGCAACAATTTTCATTACAGCAAAGCTAATGGCCAGTACCAGACATTCATTTATCTATCTATCATCTATCTATCAATTCTATAATCTATCTTTATATAGGAGATATATATTTGTAAATACATTACTCTTTTTTATATCTAGTTAATTGATCATGCTATGAATGTCTTTGGGAAGTTCATCCAGCCTCCTACAATAACAATTAAAATTGAGAGATAAATACATTCCAAACTCCTCTTAAAGTAAAGGGAATGATGGCATGAAGCTTAGACTCCACTAGTTAGATTTTATTTTTTTTTTAAAAAAGGAGGAATCAAGAAATAATCTTTCTGGTGGAAGAAATTACTATAGCAAAATCACATTCTTGTGAAGCAAAGAGAGCAATGATACTTTTTAAAAATTATTAATGCATGATATTAAAGATCTGTTGTTTAGCAAATATAATAGTGGTTTATTCACTGGATCAGTAATGTTGCTTGATTTGAGGCATTTTTCTGCCTGTTTAATCTCTGGTTTCCAGTTATCCTGAAGATTATATGAAGAGCAATAGCTGTTTAAAAGTTCTTTTAGCTAGGCATAGTATCACAGGCCTACAATCTTAACACTCTAGGAGACTAAACCAGATGGATTGGAAGTTCCAGTCCAACTTGAGCAATTTAGTAACTTAGTGAGACTTTGTCTCAAAAAAGGGGGGGCAGGGCTAAGAATGTCTCTCAGTACAAAAGTCCTGGGTTCAATCCCCAGTATCCAAACAAAACAAAATGTCTTTATTTACCACAGTATGTTTCTTTTGTTTAAACTAAGAATTCTGAATGATAAACTGTTTGAAATATTGTCTTTGTACTACATTAAAAGTTTTAGTTCTGGAACCTCCATGAGATCATCCTCTTGCTTTCCTGCAGTATCCACTCAATCTTCCTCCCAGAGACAGAGATTAAAAATGACAATTTGAGTTGCTGAGCAAGTTCCTTTTTTAAGGAACTGCCTGTTCATAAGAGTGTATGTACTGGCAGTGTCTAGCAGTGTGTTTATCATCTCCCTACAGATATGAGGTTTCTGTTCATTTCCCCATAGATCTAAGCCAGTAAAAGTATTGACATTTTTATGACAACTTTTTTCTGGCATCTATAACTATTTCTCAAGTGTTCTCAACTCTGTTGAACTAAAAAGTTAAAAAAAGTTGTAAATATCATTTATTAATCTGTGGTGATAACAAGATAGATTTAATAGACATATAACCAGTATGAAAATATACAAATAAATATTTTGAAATGACAATTAAAGAAACTGTATATAACAGGGTAGACAAGTTGACATTATAAATACTCCATTGATGATATATCTACCTCACTGGTCTAGCGGCTGTTTATAATCTAGTCATCTTAAATTTGATGTATAAAACCTTTCTAGTTTATGGAACCTTTATAAAAAGATTCGTTAAAGGTAAAATAAGAAAAACCAAAATCATGTAAGAACTATAAATTTCTATCATTTGATCTTTTGACTAAGGGGCCAAAAATATAGACTGGAGGAAAGATAGTCTGTTTAATAAATAGTTTTGGGAAAAGTGGATATTCACATTCAGAAGATTAAATCTAGACCCATATCTCTCATCATGCACTAAACTAAAATTAAAATAAATCAAAACACTAAATGTTAAAAGAGAAGCACTTAACCTCTTGAAAAATAAAATAGGTAAATCTCTTGAAATCATAGGTGGAGGGAAGAACTTTCTGAACAGAACCCTGGTTTCACAGGAAATCCTACCAAGAGTTAACAAATGGAATCATATCAAATTTAAAATCTTCTTTCCAGGAAAAGAAACTGACAACAAAGTGAAAAGACAACGGAGAGCAGGAAAAATACCTGCCAGCTATTCCTCAGACAGAAGACCAACAGAATATATAGAGAATCTATAAAGAGAATATATAAAGAATGCAAAAAAAAATAGACAACCAAAATGTAAAACCCAATCAAAAATGAGCAAGTGAAATGAACAGACACTTCATAAAAAAAGGACAAATGATCAATAAATACATGAAAAAATGCTCAATGTTGCTGGGCACCAGAGAAATTCAAATTAAAACAACACAGAGATTCCATCTTATCCCACAAAGAATGGCTATCATGAAAAAAATCAAATAATAACAAATGCTGCCAAGGTTGCACAGTTAAAGGGACATTTGTACATTGTAAAATCAGTATGGAGATTCCTCAAAAACTAAAACTAGAAATTCCATTTGACTCAACTACTTTTTTTCTAGATATCTTCCCAAAACTATTAATGATGTTGTATTGCAGTGATTTATGCAAAGCCATTTTTATAGCAGCAAAATTCATAACAGTTAAATCTTGAAAATGACTTATATGTCCATAAAAAGATGAATGCATAAAAAATGAGGTATTTACGTCAAGGGAGTACTACTTTTATATAAAGAAAGGTAAATTTGAATCATTTATAGGAAAAAGGATAACCTTGAGATCATAATGTTAAGTAAAATAAATTAGGCACACAAGTTTAAATACTGGATGGTTTGTCATATAAGAAGTCAAATTATGAATAAAAAGTAAAATAAAAAATAGTTAATAGGAAGTGGAGAGGTAGACTTTCCTCAAATAGGAAGGGAATTAACAAATGGAGGTGTAGGGAGGGAGGTAAGGAAAGAGGATGAAAAAAGGAGTTAAGATGTGATATATATATATATATATATATATATATATATATGCTGTGTATGTACATGTACCAACTCCACACAAAGAGTACAAACATAATGTATTACAAACATATACTAATAAAAATATGAAAATACAATTCCCCAAAAGGTATGAAACTTATGTATCAGAAATATACACTAATAAAAATTAAGTTAAATAAACTCAAAATGAAGACCTTACTGTAAAACATGAAACTCTGAAATTGCTAGAAGAAAGCATAAGAGAAGAACTTCAAGATATAGGCAAAGGCAAGCATCTCCTAACTACATTTCCCATAGCTCAGGCAACAAAAGTAAAAATTGACATGTGGAACTACATCGAATTGAAAAGCTTCTGTCCAACAAAAGAAACAATCAACAGAATTAAGAACTAACTTACAGAATGGGAGAAAATCCTTGCTATTTATCTAAGAGATGATTAATGTCAAGAATATTTCAAGTGCTCAAAAACTCATCCCCAAAACCCCCAAATGAATAAATAGGAATATTTATAGATTTGTTGAACATACACTTCTCAGAATGAGAATTACAAATCACCAATGACTATATTAAAAAGTTCAACAACTTTAGCCATCAGGAAAATGGAGAACAAAACTACATTAAGATTTCACCTAACCCCAGTCTGAATTACTATTATAAAATAAACAAAACCAACAACAACAACAAAGCAAATACTAACAAAGATGTGAAGAAAAAGGAATATTATATATTATTAGTGGGGATGTAAGTCAGTACAGCTACTATGAAAAGCATTATAGAAATCTGTCAAAAACTGAAAAATAGGTCTAATATATGATCCAGTAATCCTACTCCTGGGTATATCCAAAAGAAATGAAGTCCACGTAAGAAAGAAATATATGCATTCCTACCTTGACTTTGCCACTATTCCCAAGAGCTAAACTATGGAATTGCCAGAGATGCCCATCAACAGATAATGGATAAAGAAAATATGATATATATGAATGATACATATATAGGTTATATATGGCAAAATTTTCTTGAGGGATAAAGAAAAATCAGGTCATCATATTTGAAAGAAAATAGATGGAACTGAAGATCATCATATTAAATGAAATAAACTAGACTCAGAAAGACAAAAAATATTTTCATAGTACTTCAGTATACTTTCTACTACACAAAAAAATGAAATATGAAATGGAATGAGAAGTAGGGGAGAAGTTCCTCAAACAGATTCTCACATTTCATTGATTCCACTAATCTTTATTTTTTATCTTATCATTATTTAATTCATTAAGTTTATTGGTACATTTTAGGTATATGGTATGACATTCATTATTGGGAATTTGTACCTTTACTTTAAATTTTTATTTACTTACATATTTGACCTCAGCTCCCAAGTGGATCTTAGGGTTCAGGCATTATCTTTACTCTGTTTCTCTATTTTGAAGACCCCAACTTTAAACATATAAGCAAAACTTTTCTATTTTTTATTCTCACAATTCTGTTAAAATCATTCATTTCTTTCAATGGTAATTCCTCTAATTCCTAAATTTTATGTTAGTTTTTTTGTTCTGTCTTGCTTTATTTCTCTCTCAGCTTTTTCTATACTATTAAGAAAGCTGAGTTATGTATTCACTAATCTTTGGACCTCCTCATCCTTTATTTCTTTCAATTGGCATGCCAATGATTTTATATCTAAACCCCAAAACAGTGGACTCATTTACTAAACACTTATTTTACATCTGAACTTAGATCATGCAAGGGTGTATTTAAACTAATATATCCCAAACTGAATATTAAGTTCCTACTCTTAAACCTGCTGTCTCATCCTTGTTTTTTTTCTACATTTATAAATTCCTCCACCAAATTCAAAGTGGCTGAGTCAGAAATCTTGGTTGATTTTTAGCCTGTCCCTTAATCCCTATATGATTTAATTCCAAAATGTGATTTAGATTCTGTTTATTGTTGCACATTTGCATTGAAGGTATATTAGTATGTACTTCCAATTTTCACCTCCATTACTCACTGAAATTCCTAATTGTTCTTTTGCTTTTTTCCTTGAGTCCTGGTTAATTCACCCTGTAACTAAAGTTAAGGTAAAAATCAAATGGAATTCCATACTTGCTTACTTAAAACTTATGAAGAGTCTGAGTGTTCTGGACCCTGGTCTTCCACCCTCCACATGCCCTCTCCCCCACTATGACCTGTATAAATTTATCTTTTGCTGCACACAAGCACTTATATTCGTTTATTTCAGTTCTTAGTACATACTAAGCTTTTTCTTACTTTAAACACTTAGCAAATATTCTTACTCCTGCATTTATCATTTCAGATTATGATTCATCACCATTCTTCAAATCACTGCTTAGATCATCATTCCTAGTAAAGGTCTTTTTTGACAGGCTCAGAAAAAGAAGGTCACTACACATATACTTATTTGTTTTCTTTTCTTTCAGCATTGTTTTCTCTCTTCAGAGTATCCACCAGAAATCATTAATATTTAATGCATTCACCAACATACATAATCTTTACTGTATCCCTGGCTCCCTGAGGGGATACCATCTGGATTAGTTTCCATTTCAAAGCTGAACTCTGGGAGTCTGCAACATTATTTGCATACAAGAAAATTTGAGTAATAGATGAGTGAACTCTGACAAACACCTTCTTCATGTTTCCATTTAAATCAGTAGAGAGAGTACCCAAATATTTTGACTTTTCCTAAAATTTAAGCATTATAAATTTAAATAAGCTTCACAAATTATTTCACTAATCACACAGAAATCTACATTTAAATACAATAAACATTTTCCATTTTTCTAAGTGAGTAACCCATTACTACCTTTCACTTTGCTCAAAGTTACTGCAATGATAATTTACCTTAAGATAATCTGACCCAAATTTAAAATCTTTTCTGCATTCTAATTAATCACCTTTTAATTTTTACTTTATTTCTTTTTACAAACATTGTGTGAAAATTAATATTTCATTTTTTCTCCTATCACTATCTTAAATCATTCTTAATCCCTCCCTCTTCCTTACACATATTTTAGCATATTTAATAACACATATAGTGAATTTAAATCTTAAATTGCATGTGTTATTTTAACTCTCATTCTTTCCAAATATTAAGCAGGACTTAAGCAGGGAAGGGGAAAATCTTAATTTTTTTCCTCTCTCTCTACTTTCTTTTTAGAGGGTGATTTTTGGAAAATGGTTGGTTTGGAAACTATGAAAAAGGCAGAGGGAAATACATATGCATTTCAATAGAAAAGATGTGCCCCCTGTTGCCTCCCCAAGCTAAGATTAACTGCAATTGTCATCTATAGAGCTGACATCCAAATGTAAACTCTGTTGTGGAACCGAAGGGACATTTTTAAGAGGATGAACAGGACAGGGGTTTGCTTCATTTTGTATTCACCCAACATTTCCTATTAACTCATTGTGGCAATTCACTGTGAGATTTTGATCCCCTTGGAAAATGACCTCTAAATGTGAAATATTTAGAGGACTCATGTCTGGCTATATTTCACATGGTTTATTTGACATTCAGGAAATTTAAGTTTTCATATTGAACAACTTTCTTTTCCTTCAAAGAAGAAGATAGAAGAATTAGAAATCTCACCCATAGCCAGAGATCATCTGGGAAAGGAAATGCCAGATTAATTTTCTTGCAGTAACTTCTGGTCTCCAAAATTGAGTGCTTTGCAGTCCTCCCACATGACAAGTTGTATGGTAAACAATCTTGCTTTTCTACAGTGGAACTAGAGAAAACCAAAACCTAAACAAAACAAGGCAAAAAACAACACAAATAAAAACTCCAAAGAAATTGTACCACCCTTCCTGTTAGGAAGAATAATTAAATAATTTCAATGAATACATATTGAAGGAAAGAGGAGAGTGATGTTTATGATAATTGTAAGTTAGTCTGCCTACTAATAAATTCTGATGATTTACCTGTATTTAACAGCTTTTAGTTCTCTGTACAAATATGCAATTATTTATACATCATTAATTTTTCCAATTCTGATCACAGATGCCAAAACAACAAACCAAGCTGTTACATTATAAACATGAAATAAGTCTCTTTGTTTTACCTATTTTGGGGTGTTTCAAATTTCACATAAATATTAGCATCCACTTTAATTTATCCAACAAATTAAAAGTCAACTAGTATTTTGATAGGGTTATATTGACTCATAGATCAATTTGTGAAGGATTTCCAACTTAACAACACTAAATCTTATGGTTATTGAACATATATTTGTATCTTTCTATTTATTTTTACCTTTAATTTCTTTTAAATTTGTTTTTCTGCACTGAAGACTGAACCCAGAGCCTCCACACTGACTCACATCCCTAGTGCTTTGTACATTTATTTTGAAACAGTGCTTTGTACATTTTCTTGTGATCTTCCTGCCCCATCCTCTCTCTACTGGGAGCAGAGGTATGTGCCACCATGCTCCAGTCACTTTTTGTTTCTTTTAACAATATTTTGTAGCTGTCAGAATAAAAAATTTTGCATTTATTTTTCTATTTTATTTTTTTAATGTTATTATAATGATTTTTTCGAAATTTCTATTTTCCATTGTTCATTGCTAGTTTGCAGAAATAAATAGAATTTTTTTGGTACCAGGGATCAAACTCGGGACCTTGTGCTTGCAAGGCAGGCGCCAGAACCACTGAGCTAAATCCCCAGCCCCAAATTTTTTGTATCTTGAGCTCATCTCCTGAAACCTTGCTGAACTTTTTATAAATTGTAGTAGTCATTGCTATTGATTTTGTAGTATTTTCTACAATTTCTATGATTTTTCTATTTATAAAATCACATAATTTATAAATAGTGATATGTCTTTTCTTCTATTTTATACTTATTTTCTTGACTGATTGCCCTGACTAAAACATTAACCACAATGCTGAATAGAAGTAGTAAAGGTGCACATATTTTTTTATTGGATCTTCCTTCATTACTTACGATATTAGCTGTGAAGTTTTCTTAGATTTCCATTGCCAGATTGAGGAATTTCCTTCCAAATATCAGATTGTTGAGTATTTTTATATTTATATTACAAATAACTGTTAGCTTTTGTCAAATATTTTCTCTACATTTCTTTAGATGAATGAAAATATGAATTTTATTAATTGTAAAGTAAAATGGAATTATCACAATACCAAATGCAATATGCTTGTTAAATCTGAAATCAGATATTGGCATAGTGCAGGAAGTAAGACCTATGTATAAGCAGTCTGTATAAAAGGCTAAAGTTTTTCCCATAAAAGATTGCATCATCTCTGGGTTATCATGGTCAGTGTTGCTTGAAGCATTAGTGCAAATGGCCAGGAAACCTGAGATCAATGTTAATACAATTTGGCCATTTGCTACTTTGTGTCTCCACATACATTAAAAATGATTCCTTGAAAAAAAAGACCTCATTATATTGTGTGCCATATTTTCTAATTTTAGTTAAACTGAAATGTTAAGATAAATGAGCAATGGGCAAAAATAATGTGTGTTCAAAAACATGTTCTCTAAAAAATTTCTTAGCATCTCACTTGTCTTTGTCTCTGCCTTTCCTTATCATTCATTTGCTTTCAAATATGCATACAGTATGCTTTCAAACACATACAGTAGTCAGGCATTATCACATGTTGTTTTAATCCCATTTTATTCAAGCTTATCATATCCTGGAGATTGATTCTTCTTTGGAAGGAAATAAAATGAAATTTTAGTTTTTTTATCGAGTTATTCAATGGGGATGGTTTTCCTGCTTCATTTAAAAACTATTACTGGAAAAAGCAAATGTATTTCACTTTATACAGATTCAATGTATCATTCAAAATTTTATGATGAAAAACCCTATAAAATATTGTCCAAGAATCTATATTACATGTGTGTCATCAGAGTAAAAACAGATCATTTTATGAGTAAAACCACTCAACAAACTGAGGTTTAGATATCCCTAATATTGACTTTTGTTTTTAAGTGACATGGGTTTAATGTCTCCTTTAGATTCCACCAATTTCATTCTTGTAAAAAATAATACCTGTCATTGTCATATTTTGATGTGTTAAAAATCCATTTCTATAATTCTTATGCCATAAAAGGTTAAATGTATTTAATTAGTTCAATAAATAAAAAAGAAATGTTATAATGAAAGTATATTTGACAATTTATTTGTCACTTTTAAAGTCAGGAGCACAAAAAACATATAATATATGGATTCTATATGCATGGGTTTTGTTTATTCTTTTCTTCTGTATTTTCGTTAAGCATAAATTCTCAAATGTACACATATATGTACATACATACATTATGTAATATATCTTTGTATGCACATGAATGTGTACAAAGTTGGAACAAGAAAGTGCATTTAATGCACAAGCTACTGACCTTGAGTAACTTGCTGGGATGCAGTTATAGTTATTTTTTCCATCATAGGTTTAGATTTAGAGTGCTACATTACTTCTTGCATGTTTTAGAAAATGACTAAAATTATATGTGATTTTCTTGAGCAAGATTGCCTCATTCTAGCTTAGTTAATACAGGAACATGTAATGACAGCAAGTTGTCATCAAAATCAACTTAATGTGTAATTTTTTTTCTGGTGAAAACTGGAAATTGCAAGCTTAAGTAAATCAAAATTAACTTTTCCATTTTTACTCATATATTATTATAAAAATCTAGGATTCTGACATAGCTGCATAAAAAGAACAAAGAAATGTTGTTTTATAGATTTATAAAACTAAAAAATGTAATCTTACATGAATAATTTAAAGTTTTCACTATAACAGTTATTCATCATAGGTCTTTAAAGTTACTAGAAATAAATACATGTAAAAGAAATCATATCACATTAATATTTGCCCTTAAAGGAGTGTTATGTTTTTAATTGGCCTAGAAAAAAAATATAGGTGAAGATACAGACTTTCAAAGAATTGTTTTATAATTTTTGTAACATGTTAATGTTAGTCCTACTCACAATTCTGATGAAATAGATTTATGTTTGGTGGCTAGATGATGGAAGTAGGAGACAGAAACTCTTTTAGCTATGCTTTACAAAGAAAACCAGTTCTTATCAGTTAAAAAAAGTGGCACTGTTTGCTTTTCACCCAGTCATTAATTTTGACGTAGAATTTTGACTGAGAAAGTAGATTTGTGTGTTTTATATTGTTCTCCTGGCAAAATTTCTGCCCTTGAATTTAAATCAACATTCACATATACATATATAAACATACTTAAATGTGAGATTTTAAGAGATTAGAGAGACCAACCAGTGAAACAGGATTTATTTAGGCGTACACCAGCTCAGCGAACTCATGTTCCGAGGCTGAATTCCAAAGGAAGGGCTCTACTTTTACACATTTTGTGGAGAGGGGGTTTGACCTACCTAACAGTGAGAAACTTGTGAATGGAAGAGTCAAAAGGAGCTGAACAAAGATAATTAATCATTCAGTGACTGCTCTATAATTTAGCCTTGAAAGAAACCAAAATCCTGTGAGGACAGGATATCTCAGGATTCTCTTTACAGGAACATAGTTGTTAGTCTTGTCTGTAACAAAGTAGAGGTCAGTGGTTACAGGGAGGTTAAGTCTGAGGGGGAGTTGTTGAAGGCCAGAAAGAAAAACTTGGCTTTTTTTTCTAAGTTCTGTTTTATTCTCCCCTTTGATGCTTCCATAAATGAGTTTTAATAGAGAGCATCACCATCATCATCATCACCATCATTATCATCAACTACTGTGTTATGTGGGGGGGTCCCTATTGGGCAGAGGGAGAATCACAAGAGGAAAAAGAGACATATGTTGTCACTGTACTTTTGTGTTGATCAAGCTTCTGATGTGTGTGGACTGGTCAGTTTTTAGAGTTACCAGAGCAGGACTGTTGTTTCCTCAGTATTCAGCTGTGTATAGACTAGTTAGCTACTACTAGCCATTTTTGATGTCAGCCCAATCCCTTTGTAGGATCAGCCAGTTCAGATGGTCTGGGTCCTGCCAGCTTGTCCACTTGTCTTGGACTACTGGCTTTAGCCAAGTGTGGTGGATCCAATGTATAGCTCCTGCAACTTTAACAGCAATGGGTGTGGACAAAATTACAGTATGAAGCCAATCCTGTATGGACCCTAGGGTGGTTGGATTCTATTTTTTAACACAGACATAGTCTCCAGGTTTGAAGGGATCTATTGGGTCTGTCAGGCTTAAGGGCATTCTTTTTTGTACCCAGTCAAAAATCTTTTGCATGGCTCTTTTTAGAGTCTGTATTTGTCTCTTTAGGGTCAATTTTCTAAGTTTGTAGAGACTGACCTTAAATTGACCTTTGATTGGGGTGGTCGGCTGAATAAGATCTCATAAGGGGAATACCCAGGTTGTTTGGTGGGGGTGTGCCTGACCCAGAGGATGACCATGGGTAGGACTTGTTTTCAGCTTAAATCAGGGTTTTTGTAATATTTTTTTAGTAATTGTTTTAGTGTCTGATTTATATGCTTTATCTTTCCTGACCTCTGTGGCCAATAAGCTGTGTGGATTTTGTTTTATCTTTAACATTCACATTTGCATGAGTCTCTGAATTATCTCATTTACTACTGTTGATCTTTTATCTGACCCTAATGTCAAGGGCAGCCTGAATGTTGGGATGATGTCCCTTAACAGTTTATTTGCCATCTCTTGTGCCTTTTCTATTTGGGTGGGGTATAAGCCTCAACCCATCCTGAGATGTAGACAAGCACCTCAAGCTCCTGCTTGAGGCAGTTGAATGAAGTCTATAAGCAAGCATTTACAAGAGGTAGCACCCATTGTTTGAATACCTGGGGGCTGAGTGAGCCCTTGTCTTGTGCTGTTTTGAACACAGATTAAGCACTGCTCACAAAGAGCTGGAGTGATGGAAGTGAACCACAGCTTTTAACATTCTAGTCTGTTAGTGTCCCCAGTAGTGTATAATAGCCACTTTTGGGTGGCCCATACAGCATCTAGGAGTTGTAAATTTTCTTTTTTGTATTTCATTTCTTTTCCCTCAGCAGTTAGGAGTCCTCTCTTTGTACATAGCTCTATGAACATGTAACATAGCAAAGGCATATTTGGAATCTGTATAGATGTTAGCCTTTTTCCTTTTTGTTAGTAAAAGAGTCCTTGTTAAAGCTATTAACTCTGCCTTTTAGGCTGAGGGCCTAGTAAGCAGGGGCTGAGATTCCACCACAGAGTCCAACATCACCATTGCACAACCTGCTTGTCAGATTCATTCTTGTACAAAACTGCTTCCTTCCATCTGTGAAATACTCAACATCTGGATCCCCAAGGGGGTGATCCATGAGATCTCCCTGAATTGCAAACACTTTGTCTAAGGTTTTCACACAGTCTTGAAGGAGGTGGTGCTTGTTCAACTGGGACCAAAGTGGATGGGTTAAGGGTGTTTACTGTCTCTAAGGTTATGCAAAGGTTTTTTTGTATAGGAGCACTTCTGATACTGGGTCATCCTCAGATTTGACAGCCAATGGTGTCTTTTCTGGTCAATTAAACTTATAACTGAGTGTATTACTCAAATGGTCAGTTGCTGTCCCAAGGTCAATTTGTCTGCCTCCTGCAACAGCAGGGATGTAGTAGCAAATGGCCTGAAAGCTGGAGGCCATCCTAGGGGCACAGAGTCTAATTGCTTTGACAAATATGCCATCAGGTGATACCAGGATCCCATGACCTACATTAAGACTCTAATGGTCATTCCCTTCCATTCATAGACATACAAGAAGAAAGGATTTGTTATATCTGGCAACCCTAAGGTAGGGACCTGAGTCAGGGCCTGTTTGATTTGTTTAAATGCTCTTTCTTGGTCTGTTTCTCAGAGGAGGGTCTCTTTTTCTCTCCCCTTTAGTAGCTTTACATAGGGGCTTAGCCATAAGTGAAAACTTTGGGATATAGATATGACAAAATCCTGTTCCCCCCCAAAGCACTCTTATTTGGTATAAGGAGGTTGGGATTGGGAGGGCAGAGATAGCTTGTTTCCATTCAATGCCCTGTTGGTATCCCCCTTATTTCACTATGAAGTTTAAATATCTGCCATTTTGTTGGCCAGGTTTGTACATTTTTCTTGGATATCTTATATCTAGCTTTTCATAGTAGATGAAGAAGGTATTCAGTTCCTTGATAGCAGTCCTCACAAATTGGGGCCTCCAGAAGGAAGTCATCTACCTACTTCAGGAAGTTACAGTTGTCCCCTGGAGTTGTCAAGGCTTTAAGGTTGGAAGCTAGTGCCTCTCCAAAGATCATAGGAGAGCTTCTGAATCCCTGGGAAAGCCTAGTCCAGGTGAACTATTCCTTTACAACCATGACAGGATACTCCAATTAAAATATAAAGATGAGCTGACTGACTGGTGCAAGGTGGAGACAGAAAGAGGCATCTTTTAAGTATAAGCAAGTAAACTAAGCAGCACTTGTTGGAATGAGTCCCATCAATGTGAATGGATTTGGTACCATTTGGTGAATGGTCTCAGTGGCTTGATTCAACCCATCCAAGGCTTGTACTGGTCTATATTCATTAGTTCTTGGTTTTCATGCCAGCAAGAATGGAGTATTCTAAGAGGACTGACATCAAGCCAAGATTTCATGTTCTATGAGCCATTTTAAATGTCCTTGTATGCCTCATGATATCCTAGGGAAGGAGGTATTCAGACTCACACTGTAATTGTCCCTGCCTTTAGTTCCACTATTACTAGCCCTGGTGGGTTATCTTTGGCTCATACCCTGGGAACCTTATGTGCCAGCCCATGTAGCTCATTTATTTCTGGCCTTTGTGACCCCTCTGGATATAGTCACTTCATCAGCTTGAGGGATGGTAAGTGTTAGCACCATGGGTCATGAAAGAGTTAAACTTAGAGTCATATCTCCCTGTAGCCCAAAGGTAATTTGGGCTTGTGGTTTCTGGAACAAATCTCTCTCCAGCAAAAGAACCAGGAATTTTGGAAGATACAAGAACTTATGTTGGGTCTCTTGTGCCCCTATTACACACTATTTAGGCCAGCAAAATGGCCTTTTTCCTGGAACTTCAGTGGCCCCTACAATAGTCACATATTTTTTGAATAACAGCCCAATGGGTTGTGTCACCGAATGTTTAACTCTGCTATCTAACATAAAATCTAACATATCAATTGGCCCCTCACTTTCATTGTAACCATGGACTCCTGGGGGCCTAAAAAATGGAGCCCAGTTTTGCCTGGTCCTTATAACTCTCAGTCACTGCCAGTCTGATGAGGTTGGTTTCTGGCTCTTTCTGGGGGTGGTAGCCTTTAGCAGATGGTTCCCTGGTTTTATAATTCTCATTATTGCCATAATGTTTGGGGAATTTATTTTTTCAATGCCTTCTTTTTGTTGTGTCATACACATTGATCCCATTCTAGGCTTGGCTAATTTCCAGGTCCTAGCCCTGTCTGGCCTCTTTCTCAATCACATCTGTGTCCCCTGCCCCTTTGTGACTTCTGTTCTCTTTTTGATGAACACTGCTGCCAAGACATCTGCTTCAGCAGATCTGTTTGTTGTTGTTTTTGCCTCTGATCAGCTTTTTGTTAGGTCTTTTGGTCATAGTTAATGTATACCTTGGTGGTCACCTCTAAAAGCTGGGTAGCATTCATCTTGGCAAAACCCTCTAGCTTCTGTAGCTTTTGCCTGTTATCTCCCTGAGCCTATAACACCAAGGCTGCATTTACCATGTGCTGATTTTCAGCAGCCTCAGGACTGAATGAAGTCTACAGACTAAATGCCTCACAGAGTCTCTCATAAAGCTGGCTGGGACTTTTATCATTTTCCTGAAGTATTTCTGAGATCTTTTTCATGTATATTGCTTTTTTCTTTTTAAATACTGAACTCTTTAGTTTGCCATTATTTTTCATTTTTATCTTTTTAGCATGGCAAAACCTCTATCATATAAAATCTTCTTATATCAAAAGTACATCTCTTATACCCACACACACACACACACACACACACACACACACACACACACATATATGTCACTTGCTATAAACTTTATAACAAACTTGGCTGCAGATGGCTTGATTTTAAAGTGTCTTTTTTTTCTTATGGTCCCAAATTGTTACATTTTAAATTTGACTAGCTGTCAACAGACTTTTAAGTAACCTTGAATCAGTGTTCTTATGTTAAACCAGCTGAGAGCAGAGAAAAGAGCAAGTTAACCTGGTAATTATAGTTTAAGAATTTACAATGCACAAGAAATGCTTTAAGCATATCAATTAAACAACAATACCAACTTGAGTTGGAAGCCAACATAAATTCATCAGTTAGCTAAGATTTGTACCTTAGTTTTCCCTGTTCAGGGGAACTTTCCTCAAGGGAAAGAGGGATTGAGCCCTCTGCGGTCCCCCTTTTTGGTCTTTTGGGAAGCAGAAGCTTTTGGACATCTTTCGGTACCATTTAATTAATTTTTGAACTGAGGATAAGGTTCGTCTTTAACATACATTTTAATGGGATGGATTTTTATGCTTTTCCTCCCATTTCTTTCCTGTTGTGGTACAAATCACTCTCTCAATTACTTTTGCTTTGGATTGATTAGACCGTTTTTTCTCACCGGAGTTTTTAGGTGCTGCTTAGGAATGAGGGTTTGTATAAGTCTGAACATGGACCACAGTGTACCTACCATTTGTGAAGAACCTCCATAAGCCTTATGCAGATTGCCCTTAGTCCCGGTTGGCCCCACAGTTGCCCAGAGCATAAGTCTACACTTAGAGACTTGCGGCTCCACACATGTCACTCTGCTCATCCACACAGAGTCATACACCCTTCATGAATCATTCTGTATTTTTGGGTTGGGATCATGTACTTGGGTGCAAGTGGACTATTCAAGGCACCCTTTGTGAGCTGCTGTCTCTCACTCCTGGGTTTCCAGTTTGGTGTTACGGTTTCCTCTGACTAAATTTGAGTCAAATTTCTCAGTATACCCTGGGAGGTGATCAGCCTCCCCTTCTATCCTTGTGGGGTGGTTATTTCCTCTTCTCTGGCCCCAAATTCTTACTGCAGTCCTGTAGTGTGCTGTTCCAGAATTGTCTTGTAGACTCTCAGATTCTGTTACACTGACAGGGGAGAACTCCAGAATGTGAGAGAGCCAGTTTCCTCTGAGTTTGTTTCACACAGTGGCATCTGGTGTTTCTGGTTTCCCTCAGTTTGGGGCCCCCGTGTCTGTAGCAAAGGAAGCAGCAAGCTTGCCTTATCTGGTCACTTCATGGTCTTCAAGAAATGTTGTAGGATTTTAAGACTGGAGAGAAACATGGGTGAAACACAAAGATTTATTTAGGTGAGCACTGGCCCAACAAACTAATGTCCAAAGGCTGAGCTTCAAACAAAGGAAGGGCTCTACTTTTATACATTTTGTGAAGTGGCAGGGTTTTGGCTTACCTAACAGCACAAAATTTGTGGGTGGGAGAGTCAAAAGGAGCTGAAGAAAGGCAGTTAATCACTCAGTGACAGCTTTATAACTCAGACTTGAAAGAAACCAAAATCCTATGAGGACAGGATGTCTCAGGTAAGCACAGTTGTTAATCTTATCTGTAACAGAGTAGAGGTCAATAGTTACAGGAGGGGAAGTCTGACGAAGAATTACTCAGGCCAGGAAGAAAAACTTGGTTCTAAATTCTACTTTACTTACATATATAAATGTATACAGCACAATAAGGCTCTCATAATATACATATATAATTTATATAATGTGTATTTTACAAATATATATGTAATTATGTGTGTGCTTGTGTGTCAGGTGATCAAATGTATATGATTAAATTTAAAAATTAACGTACAGTAAAATACACATTGTCATTAGTCTCCCTGCTTTGAACACACTTATTCTTTCATTTTTGCTACTTTCGGAAACAGTTCTAGAAGTCTCCTTTCCTAGATGTCTTTACAAGGTATCATAAAATATTAGGTGAATGATGTTCCTGCCCAGTGCTACCCATGGAAAAGGCAGGCTCATAAAGGCCTAATGGTGTAGTCTTCTTACAGTTGAATGGGCCAACAATAGTCTCAGTTCTTGCGTACCACAAGGAAAGAATTGCCAAGCATATACCCAGTAGTAAATAGTAAGTAGCTACATTTATTGAAACTCATGGGAAAGGTAGCAGCAGCAACAGGAAAAAGGGGAAAGAGGGGCTGATAACTCAGGCTTTCAGAATTCAGGCCATACACCTCTGGCTTTAAGTGACTACCCCTGAATCTCCTTTGCTGCCAGTGCTCTACAGCCTAGGGCATGATGGCCTCTTAGGCTTTTGTTATTTCATTTTATAACTACTGGGTGCTGTTTAGAGTTAGATGGGGGGAAGGAGTGACTCACTCAGTTCTTTTGTTTCTAAGGGTGCTACCTCATCCACTTTATTCATCAGATAGAGCATACTGAAAATTCTGGCTCTTCTCCAAAGGCAAAATGACCAAAAAAGGTAAAGATTTTTCTTTATTAGTACATGTTTTCCATACGTAATGATCACATTCATCTTGAGGAATTTGTATTTGTTTATTATATATCTTAACTCTTTTTTTTCCTATTCCCCTCCCTCCCTTTCAACCATTGTTCCCTCTCCCCATTTACAAAAGCTTTGCTTCTATTTTTTTCCTTCCTTTCTCTTTCTTTTAAATCCCTTTTGCCTTTCTTCCCTTCCCCCTCCCTTCTCACTTGTTCTCCTTCCCATTTGAACAAGTTTTTCCTACTTCTCAATCTCAATATCTATCCTCCATTTTGAGTAGATTTAGGAATATAGAGGCACCCATGAAAGTGCAAGTAGAAGCTTATACAAAAGAAAACTTCCAGAACTATTTCAGAAAGTGGCAGAACAATGGGATAATTGTTTTTGAACTAGGAAAACTATTTTAAGGGGTATTGATTAGTGACAATGTGTCTCTTACTGTAACTTTTTAACAATTTGAACATTCACCTTATTTTTCCATCATTCCTTGTTTGTGTGTGTGAGGGTATCTATATTCATATATATCCATATCCATATATATATATATATATATATATATATATATATATATATATATATATATATATATATATATTCATGTATTCCAATGGATCAAGAAGAATTGAGAGACAATTTGATTCAGGTAATGCTTGAAAAGAAATCAACACAGAATAAAGAAAATATAGGAAGCACTGAGGAAAAGCAATTACTGGATTTATATACAATAGCTCAATATTCTTTCTCACATTATATTAGTACTTTTATTCCCTTTATTAGTGGAGTCAGAAAAAAATGGTCACAGCTCAAATTACAAGAATATCAGAGAAAAAAAATCGTAAAAAAATAGCAAAGTAACAGTGGAAACACGTATTACTTCCTTTGTTATATTTCATACTGTGTCATGCAGACAATTAAGGAATAGATGAAGAGGTGCACTCTGGGCCTGTGGCCAAGTGGGAAGTGAATTTGAGTGCTTGTTCTTGATGGGCACATCAAAGGCCATACCAGCCACAGAGACCCCATCTCTTCTTGTCAGTGAAGCTTAGAGTTGACAAGTCTGGGTCTTTCAGATTGTACACGTTGTAATCAGAACTCAGTTCTGTTGAGAGCCTCCTGCACTGCCAAGGAGGTGAGCCTCTCGGACCACTGTACCAATACCCCCATGTGCTGAGGAGCTGAGCTGCCCCCAGTGCTGAGGAGGTGAGCTGATGGGCCCCAGCAGCACACCCCCACCCACAGTGGCTGTGCCAAGACATTACCCGGATCCACACTTCAGAGTTTCTGGGGTCATAAAGGACATTGTTCTGAGCTCCAGAAGATAGAGCAGAAGTAAAGAACAGAAAGAGGGCCTCTCTGAAGCTTCTTGATGAAAACTGAAGCCCACTGGAAAAGTGAAGAAAATCTCTGCACTAAAGGTACACCAGACCACTTTAGTTGAGTGAGTAGTGGTGTGGACCAGAGTGGCATGGCTGCAAGCAGATCCCAGCCAGGGCTCCACTCAGACTCCAAAGGCTCAGGCACACTGGCCCAAACAAAGAGTCCACCTAGAAAAGACCTGCACAGGTGCACAAGCAACAGACAGAGGTTCAACCCTGTACCATCAGTAAGCACTCCAGACTCTAGCCAGAAGCTTGCTCACACAACAGAATCTGGGGTGCACAGCCCCCAGTCAAAGCCCCACCAAGACAACAGGTACATGGGGGCCCTAGCAAGAGGCACACTTAGATACCATCTGAAATGTGCACAGGCCCCAGTCAGAAGCCTGCCCAGACAACAGATCAGATCAGGGATCCAGAAGGCCACCATTCTGAACATAGGAATTAGTGTATTGGTGAGCAGCAGAGAAAAGGCTGTTCGGTGGCTTGCTGAGAATTGAAGACCACTGGGTGAGCAAAAAGTTGCCTAAACAAAGGCATAGAAGGCTGCATCTGCTGAAATGAGAAGACATGTAAACAAGTCTCAAAACCAGACTTTCAGATCACCTAAGCCAACCACAAAGGGAAATGAGATAGAACCATCTGATACTCAAATACCTAGACTCCATGAACAGGCAACAAAAGAGGATCTGGAAAAAATGAAATCAGAAATAATTTCTCAGATAACAGCAGAGATTGTGCCCATAGTGCAAATATGATTAATTAATCTAGAGCAGAAACAGATATAAAAAAAAGGAGAGCCAAGGAATATGATGGAATCTTGACATAGGAAAGAAATGGAATCCATAAAATAGATGCAAACAGATTTCCAGGACATTAAAAACTCCACTGAAAGTTTACCCAGCAGAATGAGCCAATGTGAGGACAGAATTTCAGATATAAAAGATAAGATTTCAATTAGTGACCAGGAAAAGAAAAATTTATTTAAAATAGTAAGGGACCATGAGAAATCAATCCAGCAGCTGCTAGACAATGCAAAGAAGAATAACATAAGATTGATCAGAGTCAATGAAGAAACAGGAGAGATAACATAAAAAAGCTTTTCATGGAAGTAATGACAGAAAATTTCCCAAGCAGGGGAAAAGAAGTTGACATACAGATGAATGAGGCATATAAGACTCCAACTAGCCATGATAAAAAAAAAAATCCACACATAGGCATATAATAGTTAAGATTCCAGATACCCAACAGAAGGAAAAAATTCTACAAGCAGTTAGAAAAAAGAAACCAATCACATGGAAAGGAAAGCCCACCAGAAGCACAGCAGACTTTTCAACCCAAACCCTCAAGGAAAGAAGAGCTTGGAGTGATATATTTTAAGCCCTAAAGGAAACCAACCACTAACCCAGGCTGACGTATCCTGCAAAACTATCTTTCAAAATTGATGGAGAAATAAGATACTTTCATGACAAAGAGCACCTTAGGAACTTCAAGAATACCAAACCAGCACTCCAAAAAATTTTAGACAATATCCTAGGAAAAGAAAATGAGGAACACAACCCCAGGAAGCCCAGCAGAATGAATCCATTGGGCAAGACAAGAAATTATACTCAAAGGTAGAGAATGAAACAAAAAGAAAAAGTCATGGCAATGATAACTCAATACGTATCATTTATAACCATCAATGTTAATGGTCTCAACTCACCCTTCAGAAGAAATAGCCTGGCAGAATGGATCAAGAAGCAAGATCCAACAATATGCTAAATACAAGAAACACACTTAATTCAAAAAGAAACTCATAGGCTGAAATTTAAAGAGTGGAAAATAATACCCCACGCAATAGGAACCCCCAAAAAGCAGGAGTAGCTATCCTCTTTGCCAATCAAGTGGATTTCAAACCAACACTGATTAAGAGAGACAAAGAAGGACACTACATCCTTATAAAGGGAACAATCCAAGAGGAAGAGATGACAATCATTAATATATATGCACCAAACTCAAGTGCACCTAACTGTATAAAATGAATACTGATGCACATGAAAAATCAAATAAGCACTAATACAATAGTAGTGTGGGACCTCAATATATTACTGTCACAAATAGATCTACTAGACAACAAATAAACAATGAAATACAAGAACTCAAACTCTTGAACAGATGAACTTAACAGATGTTTACAGAGTCTTCCACCACACAAAATCAGAATACACATTCTTCTCAGCTGCACATGGGTCATTCTCCAGAATAGACCACATACTCACTCGTAGAACATGTTTAAGTAAGTGCAAAGGAATTGAAGTTATTCCCTGTATCTTATCAGACCACAGTGTGATGAAATTGGTGATCAGTAGCAAAAGAAACCACAAGAGTTTCATAAACACATGGAAACTGTACAACACACTTCTGAATAACCAATGGGTCTCAGAGGAAATTAAAGAAGAAATCAGATAGTTCCTACAATTAAATGACAATGACAGTGCAACATATCAGAATGTATGGGACACAATGAAAGCAGTCTTATGAGGGAAATTCATAGCAGTGAATCCTCATATTAGGAAAACAGAGCGAGCTCAGTAAAACAACCTGAAGCTGAACCTCTCACTTCTAGAAAAAAAAAGACCTGGACAAACCCAAAGCCCATAAAGGGAGGAAATTACAAAGATCAGGGCAAAAATCAATGCAATGGAGACTAAGAGAACAATACAAAAAAATCAATGAAGCAAAGAGTTGGTTCTAAGAAAAAAATAAAAAAAATTGACAAACCCTGAGCCAAGCTTATCCAAAAAAGGAAAGAAAAGGAAAATCCATGCAATTAGGAATGAAATGGTAAAATTACAATGGATCTAGCAGAAATCCAGAGAGTCATCAATACCCACTTTGAAAACTTATACTCTAATAAAATGGAAAACACAGAAGAAATGGACAGATTCCTAGATACATATGAATGAACAAAGTTGAATGAAGAAGACCTAAAAATTCTAAAGGACCCAATATCAATCAATGAAATAGAAAACATAATTAAAAACTTACCAAAAAGAAAAGCCCAGGTCCTGATGTTCTCACTGCTGAATTCTACAGGAGATTTAGAGAGGAACTGCTGCCACTACTGTTTAAACTCTTCAATGAAAATGAAAGGGAAACAATACTCCCAAATTCATTCCTGGAAGCAAGCATCACCTTGATCCCCAAAGCAAAGAAAGACCCAACCAAAAAACAGAACTATAAGCCAATCTCACTAATGAACATAGATGCAAAATTCCTTCATAAGATACTGGCAAATAGAATACAGAAGATCATCAAGAAGTTCATACACCCTGACCAAGTGGGATTCATCCCATGGATGCAGGGATGGTTCAACATACACAAATTAATAAATGTAATACACAATTTCAATAGAGCCAAGGACTCAGTCTCTGGAGTAAGAAACTGAAAGTGTAAATAAGGACAAAAATAAATAATAGATATAGTGAATTACAAAGAAATTGTTCAAAAGGAAAGCAGAACTGGGGGGGGGAATGGACAAAATGGAAAAAAAATGAGAAAAGATAAAAATGGAAATAAAGTTTTTGTTAAGGTAGTTGGAAGGAGGAGTTGAAGCATGGGGAAGGGAATGGTAACAAAATAGGAATCAAGATATAACATGTACAGGTATAAATTCCCTATGATGAATGTGATCATTATGTATATCCAAATTGTACCAATAAGATTCATTAAAAAGTAAAAATTTCAAAGTTGTACATTGCAATTATGGCTCTATGTAAGATTTTTGACCGCATTTTCAATGCTGGAAAATGTAAACCTTTTACTCCAGTAGAATTATATATACATTATTGGTCTTTCCACCCCAAATATATGAATAATAGCTAAGCTGCTTTCCTTGGGATTCTATACATGAAATATAGAGCTTGTATTGAAGAATACAGTCAATACAGCAGAAATGATAATTTGAATATAGTTACAGATTCTTTTCCTTGAAGTGCTGGCCAAATTGTGAAGTCCAGTTTCATGCCCCAATCCTACTGGTGACATTTTAGCCTAACCATAGGTACTTGTAAAGGTTTTACCTGGCAGATCTTACTGGAAAGCTGCTCTCTCCTCACTAAATATAGCATATATACTGCATTGTGGTCTTTGAAGAGAGTTGCAGTCAAGAACTCAGGTTCCACCTCATGGGCATTCATTCTCTTATACACAGCTGCATTTCTAGCCCAGATACATTCACAGAGGCCTCTATCAGGGGCTTTCCCCAGAGGATCTCCTTAGGTATCTCTACTGAGAATGTGGCGGAGTGAGACTGAAGACAAGTTTGTTCTGGGGAATTCTGTATCCAAACCAGTGCCACTCTACCATTGATCTACATGCCCAACACAGGTCTGTTCTATTCTATTCTATTCTATTCTATTCTATTCTATTCTATTCTATTCTATTCTACTCTACTCTACTCTACTCTACTCTACTCTATTCTATTCTGTTCTGTTCTGAGATAGTGTCTCCTAAATCACTATATTGCCCAGGCTGGACAGGAATTTCTTATGCTCCTGCCTCAGCCTACCTAAGTGCTTGATTACAGGGATGTACCACTACCCCTGGGTTGAAGGTACTTTGTGTATATCCTTTATTAGTATATGTTTCTGATGCCTAATAAGTACAGTCATCTTGGGAAATTGGTACATACACATATTGTGCCTCAATATTTTTTACTTCCAAAATGTACATTACTTAAAAAGCAAAATTAGGAGCGATGATAGGAAACATGTAGATAGACTTTGTGGAGATGGGAAGGGGATCAGAAATGGGAGTGAGAGAAAAGGACAGGGAAAGAAAGGGAAGCAAAAATGAAAACACTTTCACAATTTTTATTTTGTATTGATGCATGATTGTAATACATAATTACATTCCTCTTGGGGAGTTTGCATTTTTTTGGAAACATTTTTCCCCAATCAGACCCAATAACTATTACTTCTGCTGTCCTATTCTTTCTGTTCTCCCTCTGCAATAAACCCTTTGCCCAGGAAAGGGCCAGAGACCCGGCACACCAGCATCTCTTGTGATATCTTTTGACCCTCAATGGCACCCTTCCATGGAAACATGGAGCACTGAAGAGCTGGTGTTTTCTTCTCTAAGCTTCTTTCTATAAGTGATTGAAACTTGACTAGTGCTTTCCTTTTGGGTTATTGTCTTAATCACCTACCTTGACACATGTCAGATCAGCTCTCTCAACTCAGCATCCCTTTGACATGTTTATTCTGCTTTTATTTCATGTTGAGAGAAAAGCCCAGTGTAATATTCTAACTTGTGAACCTTTTAGGCTTCTTTATAAATGCAAAGAAAAGTGACATTTACAAGTCAAAACCTGAGCCTAGGTTTTTAACATGTAAATTAGGTCAGATTCATCAGTTCTCTCAGTAAATTGCTCCCAGGTAGAGATTTTGCATATTCAAATGGTTAAGAAATTTGAATTTATTTTAAAATTGAACCAAAATTCTTAGAAGTATACTGAGTGCAATTTATATGACTAGAGTAACAATCAGCAGTTATCTTAGTCACCTAAAGCTGACTTATCTTGCTAGTACTCAGTTTATCATAAGAACAAAAGACCTGAGAGTAGTATATTAAAAAGATAATTTGAAATTTAAAATCTGTAAGCTGTATAATATAATTATCATGTTGGCTGGCACACTAATTTGTTTTTACTAAGTTGAGTTATTTTTTTATGAAAATAAATGTTTGATAAATAAAATAGCAATAATGTTAATAGTAACTAATAAAAATAGCACAAACAGATTTGAATATAAATTTCATTCTTTTGCTTTCTTTTTATCAATCTGAGTGTGTTCCCTACATTATTATAACATGAAGATTATAATAATTCTTCAATTTTCTTCATATTCTTTCATTCAGCTACCAGGTAGTTTCTTGAATAAATATTTTGGAGCTCCTAGTATATATCAGATGCTAAACTCAGCTTTGTTCATAGGAAGCCTCACTAAACTTGGTGAAAAATGAAGTTACAAACACAGCATTGGAATGTAATATTTTAAGTCCATATTAGGTAAATGCAGTGAGTGTGTCTGTCCCAACACTCAGCTTCCTTCACTGCATGACACTGTGCAACACGCTCTGAGGAATTAGCTGATAGATGACAGTGTGACAGGTGCCCCCCAAGAGCACCAGTAGAAGAAAAATTGGAGGGGGAAGCCCAGTTCTGTTCTTGGCAAGATAGCCGGTATTATAGTAACCTTTATCACTCTTACAATTGTTAAAAACGGAATCAATATTTTTAAAACATTTCTAAGACACTGGAGAACAACCAATGTAGGTAGAACAAGATAGGAAGAACACTGAGGCAAGAGAAAAAGCAGACTAAAATAAAATCCATTGAATAATGCCCTCCATAAAATATAAACCTATGTCATCTGAATAGTGAGGAGGATTAACATTAATATACAAAATTATAAACCAGTTCTTTGAAAGTCTGGCTCTTGGCTTTATATTTTTTCTAGGCCATTTAAAAACATAACAGTCCTCCCAGAGCATGTATTAATGTGATATGTTCCTTACATATATTATATATTAATATTACATATATTAATATTACATGTATTAATGTGATATGTTCCTTACATATATTTCTTTCTGCTAACTTCAAAGAACTATGGTGAATAATTATAATAGTGAAAACTTAAAATTAATTATTCATATAAGGTTACATTTTATTTTTATAAATCTATAAAAACATCATTTTTTGGTTCTTTCTTATGCAGCTCTGTCAGAATCTTAGATTTTTAAATAGTTTCTCAGTGAAAAATAGAAAAGTTAATTTTAATTTATTTAGGCTTTCAATTTCCAGTTTTCTCCTGTAAAAAATTACACATAAATTGATTTTGATGAAAATGTGTTGGCATTATATATTCCTGTATTGACTAAGCTAGAATGAAGCAATCCTGCTCAAGAAAATCACATATAATTTCAGTCATTTCCTAGCATAAGAAGTAATGTGCCACTGTAGTTCTAAACCTAAGGTGGAAAAAAGTAACTGTGACTGCATCTCAGCAAGCTACTCAAGGTCAATAGCACAAGCAAAATTAGGAAGGTATCATTTAATCAAATAATGAATTATTGTTTATTCCAAAACAATTTTCCTTCCTGGAGTGCAGTACTTGTCCAAATCAACTAGTTTATATAATAGTTTCTGATAAATTGCTTTGTTTGGAGAAAATTGACTAGTGGCTACTGTAATTTATTTACTCAAAGTGAATATTCTAGGATCTTGGAAATTATGCACAGCCAATTGCCCATGTTCCATTCAATGTGATGTAAGGCTTGCTAGAATATACCACATGTAAATCTGTATGCTCTTTTGATGTTCATTCAGTTAAAAATGAACACTATGGTAAAGCCAGTATAGGACTGCGGAGCCACAGATTTTAAGTATGTGGCTTTACAAATTACCAATAGAAAGGATGCTGCCTGCTGATCAAATATGGTATTTTAGACTGTACACAAACAATAAAACTGTGTTGTGTTTCCTTAACCTAATTTTGTGTTTGTATGTTGTGACAGTTAACATTACTGAGAGTGGATCTAACTTAATTCCTACTATAAAGCCATTTTTAGTTTTTTAATGCTTTAATTGTATCTAATAGAAAAGATCTTTGATATTAGTGATGCTCTTTGCATTGCATTAATATTACTCATAGAGTGAGAGAAATGTAAATGGGTTAAAGAAATTTCAAATTGGTTTCAGTACATACGGTTATAGACCTTGAATTGTCTAAATTGTTGACATTTGCTAGTATAAAAGTAAAGAGTCATTTATGCATTTAAGAAGTTGCTGCACATACTTAAGTTAAAAACGATAATATTCAGAATAAGTATATTTTTATAATATACTGACACATTAGCTACTAGAAAATTTTAATTTGATCTAGCAACTCCTTTAAAATAATTTAAAAAGTCAGGCGTGGTTGCACACACCTAAAATCCCAGTACTTGGGAGGTTGAGGCAGAAAGATTGCAACAAGTTCAAGTTCAGGCTGTGCTACCCAGTGAGTTCAAGGCTGGTCTGAACTACATAGTGAGATCTGGTCTCAAAAAATAAAAATAAATAAAATAAAATCATATAATTTAAAGGATGAACTAACTTTTTTCTTGACTTTTCTGTAGTTTTACAGAAAAAAAATCATGCTTTATATTTACCACATGTTAAAGTACAAACATAAAAGGCTCCTCCTAAGAAATAACAGTAACATAAAAGCATAGTTTCAGCCAATAGTTTTTGTCATTTTTTAAAAATTGTTTCCTTTTCAATTTATATAACAATGTTGTCAATTGTCATCCCATTAGAAAACTATTTGTAGCGACATGCATGCATTTTCTTGTATAACCAAATTTTATAGGAAATGTTTAGGTTAATTTGTGGACTTTCCTTATCCACAGAAAAATTAATAGTTTTGTTTCTGATTTTATTTATTCTGGAGAGAATAGAAATGACAATACCCATAAGCTGTCAAAAACATTTAGTATAAACTGAAGATTTGTAATTAAAAACATTAATAATATCTAGAGTTGTGATATAGCCAGAATCAGAAATATTTGCTTGATATTTGAGTTATTTCAAATATTGAAACAAACAAACAAACTAAACCTCACTAGATGCAGGAAATCACTGGCAAATATAATGTACATTTTAGTATTTTTTGGTGTTTTTAATATAAATTGTTTTCTCTTTCAGTTGAGTTGTACGAGGGCAGCAAAAAAATTAAAGAATCTGAAATGGTTAACACATATTCCTGGGAATTCCCTCGTCCATGTGACTCTAAAGAAACCCAAGGTAAAACTGGAGGAGAAAATGGAGCAGCATTTCCTGCTCTCTGAAGGTCATCATAATGGGAGCAGTTGAGGAGAGGGGTTGGCAAGCTTGTTTGTCCTTGCTCTTCAAGCTCTGCAAAGTAATCTTTCCAAGTATGCTCCTTGCAAAAAACAACATTTATGGATGGGCCCCCATTCAGAAACTTTGGTGTATATTCATAAACACACTGGTGACTAGAAGTAATGGTCTTAGGTAGCCTACCCGCCAAGTCTGCTCTAGTACCTAGATGTGGCTAACTTCTAGAGCTCCCTGTAAGCTTGATTATATCCAACTGCACCAATGATTCAGGAGACCTCATACAAAATCTGCCCCCCCCCATTTTCCCTTTTGAATTATGTACTATGAAAGATTGTCTCACAATTGTATATGGTCATAGTCCTACCATTTTTTAATGTAAATATGCATATTGTAGTGGTAACTCTAAATAGAACCCAGACATTTCAGATGAATGTATCTATGATCCGTGTTCTTCCCATGTATAATGACACATTCCTCAACAATATTTGTATTGTTCCCTGACATTACTGAACCTGTAAAATTTCCTCCCAAAAGGAAATTTAGCATTCTGACCTTATTATATAGGAATAGGTAACATATTACTATAATTTTCAGAAAATGGGACAGATAATTCTGTTACAGAGGTAACAGAATTAACAGAAGTATTGAACAGAATTCGTAAAAGTAATAAATTTTATTTTTTTCTTCCTCCTCTTCCTCTTCCTCTCCTTCTGTACTTCTGTTACTTTTCACTTCATAATACAGATGGAAGAAATAAAATAATTGCTTTGTCTTTCAGTATAATATATTTCTTGATTTTTTTTTTTTTTTTTTTTTTTGCTACCGGGGTTCAAACTCGGGACCTTCCGCTTGTGAGGCAGGCAGCAGAACCACTGAGCTAAATCCCTGCCCTCTTGATCATTTTTAAGGATTGTTTGCTTGCTTATACCAAACTCAATCTGACCTCTGATTTTGTCCTTTCATTTGTCCACAAATCTCAGGAAATCCACTAAAGAAAAAAATATTTTTTCTTCCTCATATATTTACATTTTTGGCTCAGGCTAAAGAAGCTGAAAACAAACTTTACCCTATCTGGCAAATTATAGGTGACAGAAGTTTAATGTCCTTTAATGCTTAGTTTTATTTTCTGACACTCATTACAATAAAGCTGTGGAATATTACAGTTTAAATTGTAAGCTTAGGATATTTTCAAACTTTGCTTAGGATGTTTTTGGCAGCTGCTCTAATTATAAGATAACATTGACAAAGTATGAGAATGAAAAAGAAAATACTCTCAAAATGTTTATACTGTTGCTGATCTGATACTATTTAAATAAATTAGAGCAAAAAAGAATGATGACATAAATAATCAATGCCTGTTTCATCTGAAAGCTTTTAGAAAATATTTTTGCAATCAACTGCAATAATTTCACTGCAGGTATACCTTTCTAACTTAGTTTGACTGGTAGTTCAATAGACTGGTTTTCTTTAAAACTCATGGATTTCACAAAAAAGACCTAATGTGGAAATAACAAGTGAGAGAAGATGGCAAAATTTGTTTATAAGTTATATATAACTAAAATGAAAGGTATTTATTATAAAAAATTATCATAAAGCTCTTATTATTATGAATAAAAATGGATTTGAATTCACGAAACCAAGATTAAAACATTATAATTACTTTTCTCCTTCATGGGCATTTATCTGTAAACATATGTACTATATGTCTTGAAGAATTCTGATTGAACAAAGTATCTCAAAAAACAGTAAAGTTTTCCTGAGCACTCCTCATTTTTAGTTTTTTCTTCAGACTTTATTTTTAAGTACTGAGAATTGGACCTAGGCATTTGCACTGAGCTATATCCCCAGCTGCTTCCTTTCTTTTTCTCTTTCTTTATTACTTTAAGACAGTGTCTTACTAAGCTTCCTGGGCTGGCCTTAAACTTTGAATTCACCTGCTTTAGCAGCCCAGAGATCTGGCATTACGGGTGAACACCACCAAGCCCCATCCTTTCTTGGGATTTTGTTTTTCTTTTTTTTCCATTAAATTTATTCGTACATTTCAGGTATACAATACAGTTACATTCATCATTGGGAACTTGTACCTTTACATGATGTATCTTGGTTCTTATTTTTTCCCCATTCCCCTCCCATCCCTTCACCCCCTCAACCCTTCCCTATTTACAAAGACTTTGTTTCCATTTTTTCCTTTTCTCATATTTTTTCTTTTCCCTTCTTTCCTTTCCACCCCTCTCACTTCCCCCACTCCTTTAGACCTTTTCTTCCTATTTCATGTTTTCAAATATACATTTTGATCCTTATTTACACTTTTAGTTTTTAAATTTTCTTTGTGAGTCCCAAACTTTAATATTTACTCTCTAAATCTGACACAAAGAAGAATGAAAATTCTTTAGATGACTAAATTGGGTATATACAAGTGCACAAATACATTTTCAAAAATTTGAGAGATAAGGTTGGGGATAAAGATAATCAATATGGATGTGTTGAAAATATGCTCAATAAATCAATACTTATCACAATAGGTTTGGGAACTTTGGGGATACTTAGGCCCACAAAATAATTGTAACCACACACATGTATTAACCTTTTTCCCATCACAAAAGACAGATCCTCCTCATTTGTATGTTTTTTCTGATGCCCTCTCCCACACTATTTTATAATACTGAACTTTCAACTCATCGTTCAACAACTGGCTTTTATTATATCCCATACATGGGCAATAAGATCATAAAAAATATCCTTTATCCATTTTTTTCTGTCTCTTTCATGTTAGTCTCCTTTGCCAAAGCCTTTGTTTGCCATTTTCTTCTCCATAATTTGTGTGTGAAACAATTTACACAACCTGCATTAAGTACTCTACACAGATTTCAGAGGGTCTTTCAAAGTATACAGAAGATGAGGGATCTCAGAAGTTAGCAACAAAAAGCAAATAACTACAAATCCAGGAAATAGACTCTAGAAATAGAAAAACATGGGAAGAATTCATTTTACCTGAGCCAAGGATTCTAGGCATTTGTTATGGTTTAGATCCGAAATATCCTCCAGAAGTCTCATGTGTTGAAAGGTGGGGCTTTTGGAAGGTGATTGGATCATGAAGTTCTCACTTCATCAATGAATCAATTCATTCATGATATAATAATTTGATGTTATTATGGGAGGTGATTGAAATGGGAGACGGGGCCTGGCTACAGGGAGAAGATCGTGAGGGGTATTAACTTGGGGGGGGTCTAAATATGGTCCTGGCCCATTTGTTTCTGTCTCCACTCTCTATCACTCTGCCTCCTGGCTGTCAAAAAATGAACAGCTTTTCTCTGCTGTATCCTTCCACCATGATGTTCTGCCTTGGACAGTCCCAAATTAAGGTAGACAGAAGGTCATGGGCTGAGACTGCTGAAAAGATGAGTTGAAACAAACCTTTTCTCAGGCTAACTTGTGTACCTTTACACAGGCTGTTATCTTTGCTTTGCTATATCCTTTCACTCTTGTGATTTTTTCTATCTAGTGTTTTTAATTCCAGCAGAGAATCACTTTCTCTGCTTCCCTACATATTTATGATATTTTGTTTTTTAACATTGTAATGTAACTTACTCATTTACACATACTGTTGAATAATATGAATTACTATTTACTTATTTTTAGTCATTTTTCAATACCTGACAAAGTTCTATATACAAACAAATGATTCATTATGTATTTGCTAAATGATTAACATCACAAATTCTGAATACTAGTCTTTGGAAATTCTAGTAAAGCCAACAATAACAGCAAAAAAACAAAAAAACTATCAATTTTTGAAATAATTTGTACTTAAATAACTAGACCTTTAATCCTGGATGTGTAGGTATAACTTCATAAACACCTTAACTTACAAGTCCTCATACTAGAGAGATTATCTCATGTTATCCACTATAAAAATATCAATTTCCTCCCTCTGCTTTAAAACAATTTGAGGACAAATTAAGTGCTCATATTGAATCTACTGTACTATCAAGGTAATACATTTTACAACCTAAGAGAAGCAATGAACTAAGAGACTAGTTTCTGGATCCTGACATCCTGAATTCATATTCTGACTTTTCCACTTAACCAGCTGAAGAACCTGGATGAAATAATTTAGTCTCCTTGTGTTTTAATTTATTTTCATGCAAAATGTGAAGATTTTAATATTAAAAATCCACCTGGTCGTTGTGAGTAATGAGTAAAGGTAGATAAAACACTGTAAGTAGAGAGGGGTGAAGGGGTTAAAGGGAGGCCAGGGAAATAGGGAAAAAATAAGAATCAAGATATATTATGTAAAGGCACAAATCTCCAGTGATGAATGTCACTATATTGTATACCTAAAATGTACCAGCAAAATTAATTTTTAAAAAATCACCAGACATGATTGGATGAATACTCCTGAATTACAACGAATGCTAACTCAAATGTTTTACTTCTTACAACTGACAAATATCTTCATGAAAGTAACTTTGTAATACAAAAATTATTGATATGCAATAATCTGACATTCATAACAGACAAAATCAAATATTATCACATAATTAAAAACTAAACTTATATTTGTAGTTAAGGCTATTTTTTCCATGTTCTGCAATTTAATTGTGTAGTCATGTGCCTAGTGTAAACAGGAGATTGCTGTACAGTTAGAAAAGATAGGGGAAGAATATAAGGGAGTGCATCTGAAGAGGAGTTGATCAGAAACACACTGCCATCGTGAGCTTCCGTGACAGCAGTGCCACCTTGAATGGCTAGTATTCTTAATTTAGAAACAAACTATGCATGTTTCCTAACAAATCAATTAATTTGTAGATTTTTCAACAAAATGGAAAGGTCAGATTCAGATGTTTCTCAGTGGTCACTCAACTTGCCATATAGGAGTAATTCTATTTTGTAGTAATAGTGTCAGAACCATCATTATTGTGGAAAGTGCAGCTCCTAAACTGTGAGTCTTTCTGAGAATCCATACATTTAGTTTTATTTTTCTTTAAGATTTATAAGCTTTAAAACCACTTTTGATGATTCCCAACTCAGCAAGAAAGAACTACTTACTAAAAGAACTCATCACATTACTACACATTGGATGCCTTCAATTGGGTGTCATCATAAAACACATGAATTGCATGACACTCTTTGCTATGGATTGAATTATGTTCTTCAAAAATGTGCTGGAAGTTCTAGCTTCCATTATCTGAGACTGTGAACATATTTGGAAATAGATTTTCTATAAATGTGAGTTTTTAGAGTTAGCCCAGATCCAAAGTGACTGACGAGTGCCTTTGTAAGAAAAGGGAAATTTGGAGCTGGCTCTGGTGGTGCATGCCTGTAATCTTGTTACTTGGGAGACTGAGGCAAGAGAATAACAAATTTGAGGCCAGCCTGGGCAGTTTACTGAGATCCTATCTCAAAAGAAAAAAAAAAAAAACAACCTGAAAATGGCTGGAATGTACCTGAGTGGTAGAATATCCCTGGGTTCAATTCTCAGTATAGTGAAAAGGAAAAGTAAGGAAGAAAGAAAGAAAAAAGGAGAGGGAGGTTGGAGGAGGAAAAGGAAATTTGAACACTGTGACCCACAAAGATTGTTATGTGACCACAGAGAGATCAGAGTGATGCCACTGCAAACCAAAGACCACAAAATGAAAGAAGGTGACTACTAGCAACTGGAAAAGGCAAGAAAATATTCTGCCCAGAGTTGGAGATGGAACATTTCTCTACTTCAATTTGAATTTTGGATTTCTTGCATCTGGAACTATGAAAATAAATTTCTATTATTTGAAGCCACTCAGCTTGGGATACAATTCTAAGTAGCCATCAGAGAATCTTAACATTGTTTTATCATAACATTTATTGTAGCATTTTAAAAATCAATATATAGCCCTAAACGACAGCAATTATTTTGAATTTCTTCAGATAAGGCCAATATAAAAAATGATGCAAACACTGTATTTTGTAAAAAAAAAATATTGAATTGGCTCAATAATTGTTTTATACAATTACCTGCCAGCTCAATAAATCTTTGAAAAAAATTCATTAGGAAGACTATGAACTGAAATTGAAAAATTTCACAGTTGCACGGCCATAATCATTTCTTCTGTATTTATTAATTTATAAAACCATGTGCAGAGGACTGTAATATTGATTATGGCCAAAGCAGGCTGTGAAGAGTTAACCCCACAATTGGCTTGTTTTGAGAAGCAAGTCCAGCTGAAGCTTATGTGCCAAGGTCAGAGTGACTCACACCCAAATTCCGTTCCCACAGCTAAAACCTTCAGACTAGAAGGACAATGTTCTAATTACAGTCAATATTTTGTCTATTCTATTCCTAATTTGAGAATGCTTTGTTTTGTCCTTTATGAGTCTTGTTCACATTAATTTCCATAGAAACCACATGTTGCCTTTACCCTAATTGATTGCCAATAAAAGTCAGCGCCTGGGACTGCCTGGGGGCTTTGTCGGTTGCACTGGCAATGGTCGTCCTGGCACCTTGCTTTCTCACTATTAGTTCTGTCTCTTAGTCTATTCTTTTCTCAGGCCTGTGTTGCACCCTGGGCAGGTGGGGACTGAAACCTGACTGCAGGGGTCTCTGCCAACCATGAATTAGGACAAGATGAACTCTAGGAGAAGTTTAAATAAATTGTTTTCGCTAGCTGAAAAATTATTACTTCTATTACCTACAGTGGAATATATCACTATTTAAAAACTTGTGTTTGCCTTTAGAACACTAACCTAAAGATTTCTACTTATCCTTTTATCCACAGGTATGCACCTAGATATTTTTCATGATTTAATAATTAAGGACTTGAGAAAAAGTATGGTTCTAAATGGACCCTTCAGTCCAATATTTTTTTTTTTTTTTTTACAAATAAAGAGAAAACTATAACATTAAAATACTATGGTATGAGCACAGGGAAAGAATGTAGCAAAGACTTCAGTTCTCCTGTTATTGTAGGCTGCAATATGGTGTACTTTAAAGCCTGTATAGTAATAGAACTATCATAAAGAATACCAGTGATCACAGTTCCAAAGTGTTATTCATGGATTGATTCATTCTGCGCAAAAGCTTTTGTGAGAAAGATATGTTAGGAATATTAACATTTTCCTTATAAAAATGAATGTATTATTGCCTTTCTGTTCTTGTCAATATTTCCCACACTTTAGTTTTCAAAGTATGTGTTGTTTGCACGATATATAATTTAAAAGAAAACCTTAAAGAGAAAATTGTCAACCACTGTAAGACTTCCACTGTGCAGAGTGAACAGTGTGTAATTTTCATTAAGTAACTTAGTTATTTTTCTCTTGTTCCTGAGACAAAATATCAGATGTCTAAAGCTAAAGGAAGAAAGATATATTTAGCTCACAGTTTGTAGAAGTTTCAGTCCATAATTGGCTGCAAGGTAATGTGACTTGACAGGGACATCACAGAGGAGAAACAGTTAATGGCAGGCAGAAGACAGAAAAAGCAAGCAAGGGTCAAGACAAGCTTCTTTCTGTAGTTTGCATTGTATCCAAACTACTGGGCTTAGGCAGTGTCAAACCAATCAGTGGGGTGATTTAGTAAGTACTCACCTTTAATCCTAGCACCCTTAATCTTAGCATTGCACTGTGAATCAATCACATACTCTAGATTCAGCCACCTCTGACAAAGCCTCTCCTATGACCTCATGAGGCTTTGGAGGCACATCTAAATACAATCCATAACAGCAACTCAACATAGAAGGAGCTCCCTACCCCCATTTCAAGCTCCAAACTTGACTGCTAGGTTCCACATGCAGAAAATGTTTTCCATTCCAAAATTAATCAGAAATAGAATTGCTTCATATAACTTAGCTTCAAATTGCCATTCCCATGATGAAATGAAATTTGGCATTAGAAAATCTTTGGTATAATTTGCAAACAAATTTTTACATTACCATAACAAATGTTTGTTTACCTAAGGTATAAGAATGTAAATATCACCATGTACCCACTTTACTTTTAGTATTTTAGCAAGACAAAAGAATTGTCCAATGTCTATTTTAATGACAGTTTAAAACAAAAAATTAATTTGGTTTGATTTTATAACCATAATCTTTTTGATAAATAATAAATAGAAATAAATCATTTATCATAAACCTCACCTTAACAGTGTGTCAGTGTAAGCCAACCCTTCCTTAATTGACTGATTGGCCTCCGGATACATTTATTACTTCACATCCAAATCAAAAACTTGGAGTCTACCTCCACCATGCAGTAAAACTATGCTGTAGTTTAGCTTCCAAGGTTGATGTCATTGGGTGCCTAGAAGCATGTTGAAGTGAGACAAGAGAAAGTTTTGGTAAATTGAAAACTTTGGTTAAGGAGACATTAGGTCCACCGTCTGGGATAATTTGATATTTATTAAATTCTGAATTCGACAGGTAATGGGGAAGAAGCAATGATGCATAGGACATTGGATGGGTGAATAGAGTAATGGAGGGTCTACTTCTATATGTTGTTACATGTCAGAGCCAGAAGGTTAAACTCAGCTTAATAAGCTGTGCTAAGTGTAATACTGCATTAAGAAGAGTTGACTCTTGTCACAAGATTGTTATGAGCTTAGTGAAATGTTAAGACAGCAAAATAAATTTGTGTGTGTGTGTGTGTTTGGTATCGAGTATCGAATTCAGGACCTTGCGCTTGCAGGGCAGGCGAGATGCCACTGAGCTGAATATTGTGTGTGTGTTTTAAATTCATTAAGTTTATTGGTACATTATAGGTATGAAGTAAGATGACATTCATCACTGGGAATTTGTACTTTACATGAAATATCCTCGTTCTTATTTTTTTCCCATTCCCCTGTCCTCAGTTCAACCCCTCCAGCTCTCCCCATTTACAAGACTTTGCTTTCTTTTTTTCTTCTCTTATATTTATTTCTTTCCCTTCTTTCTAAAGGGGAAGAGGAAGAGGAAGTGGGAGGAAACAGAACTTTCTCTTGCATTCCTTCCTCTAACTTGTGTGTGTATGTGCACATGTATGTGTGTGAATTGAATGTGAGATTAATAAGAAAAGGCAAAAAAGACACATATTAGCAGTTCCTTTTAAAATATTTTTATTTACTTATGAGTTGAAGTAATTGAGCTTTGTTGATATCCAATATATTTTTTCTTGATCTCTGCAATTTTAAAATAATGAAACAAATAGAGATGCTACTTATCTCTACAGATTTTTCCATACTTACTTAGAAAGTTTTGGACAGTTTTAATAATACTGTGATAATTTTTACATCAAGACAATTTATGCTCTGTAATTTATTCTTCCCATTTATATTTAATCTATATCAAATCATTCTGATAGAAAAATAAATTACAATAAAATCTTGTTTAATCCCAGTTTCTGATCTAGAGCATCCCCATCTCCTTCCTTTCCATCACAGCACAGTATAGCCAGTTTCTTGTTGTCAGACAGGTCTTCATATGTCCACACTTTTAAAATTTACACTTAACTTATTCAAACTGAGTTTGTCCTACTAAAATTACTCAGAATTCTGTGCCCTCATTTCATTGACTACTGTGTCTCTATTTACTTTTTTCACTTTTAAATCTGGGAGCTAGAGTTTACTTTTTCCTCATATCACATATACAATCACAGGTAAATCTCATATGTTCTAAAAGTTTATTTTAAAAACATTCCATTTTATGTCTCTCACCATTGTTTTATTTAGAGTCTAACAAGAGTTTTTAGGAGAGTCATTTCTTTTTTTCTTTTATTTTATTAGTACCTGCTTGCTGTATATGAAGTTTACATTCATCTTGGGGAATAGGGACATTATACAACACAGCTTGTTTCTTTTTTTAATCTCCTTCCTCTTCCCATCCACTTTCCTCCCTGTCTCTAAATCCCCTTTCCCCATTTCCGTTACTATTGTTATTGTTATTCTTAGCTCATGTTAATGACATATAATGTTTATATTCATTGTGGTTGTTAGGTTTCTCTGCATGGCATATCTTTTTACTTCTCTTCCCCTCCTCATCCTCAGTTCCCGCTCCCCTTCCCACTTGCAAGAAATATATTCCCTTTTTTCTCTTCCATCCAGCCTTTATTTCACTCTTTGTTTGTACTTTGCTTTATGGAAATGCAACATAATGTTAGTTATTTAAGCTTGTGTATCTGATTTATTTCACTCAACATTGCATTTTCCAGGTGTACCCATTTTCCTACAAATGTCTCAGATTTATCCTTCTTTTATTCCCCCAATATATGTGTGATTTATTCATACTATAACAAAATTCTTATTTAATCAAAGACAGTAGATGTAGAACAAGTTTTAAATGGCAAGTCCAAATTTAAGGAAATGTCAAAATTTTAAGCATTTTGTACATTTAAGGTCTAGAAACATTTTGTACAAAAGAAATATTATATGAGTGCTTATTAGTTAATTCATAGGGATTAAACTTGTGTAGTCTTAACTCTATAAAATTAATTTTAAAGCTGAAACTCACAACATACCTTATCTTTAGATGTACATACATTCCTAGTCCTAGAATACAGTATATATTATAGCCTGAGATAATAGTTGATTAACCTGTCACAAATGGATTATTAAAAACATTTTAAAACAAGTTAAAATTTAAATAAACTTTAACTCTTAAAACTCAATTTTTTAAGTAGCCAAAAGCCTAATAATGGAAAACACAAGAAATTACCTTAGTAAAATATAAAACCTTTGCTTCTCAATGTAGTTTTTGGAAGTATAATTTTATCATTCTTTATAGCTGAGAAGAGTCAACTCTCACAAGTCATCCTGACTCCAGGTTCTCTACTTCTCCCCAATCCACTCTCACTTTTTTTTGCCAGGGTAACTTCTTGAAGGTGATTTTAAAGAGGATGTCTCCTTAAATACATCTTCATTGTATTTAAAATAAAGTATAAGATTTCTATCCATCCTTTTTATTCCTCCAGTTTCACTCTTGTTTATTTTTATCCCTTCTGTCTGCACTTTCGTTTTCTAATCTCAACTTCATCTATAAAGTACCATTCTCCTAACTGTTAAACTGCTTTTTATTCCCTATGAGTGGAACATTTTTGCTCTTATTCATGTTATCAACTTGATTTCCATTTACCCTTCAGTCATTTCTTAGTTGAAATCTCTTCATCTGAAGTCCTCTTCTACAAGAAGTTGAATTATTATGAACTAAGTTTCCACACCAAAGGAAAAAAACATATATTGCAGTCCCACCCTCCTTTAACTGAGAGTGTAGCTTTATTTGCAAACAAAGTAGTTGCAGATGTCATGAACTAAGGTACAACTCTAGTGAAGTACAGTAGAGTGGATGCTCAATCCAGCATAACTCTTGTCCTTATCAGAGGGGAGATACCCAGGGTGAAATTCTGTGGGGAGTCAGAAGAGACTGAGAGCACAAGCAGTTAGAGGAAGCCAGGAACTGCTGTAGGCTAGAAGGGGCTTCTCTAGAGGTGTGAGAAGGGCAAGACCATCCCAAATTGTTGTGTCTGCTCAGGAGATTAATGCTCTCATTTTATGTCTTCTTTTATCATGTATTGTATTTTTTTTCTTTTGGTTTTGTTTGGTTTCTTATCTTTGTTCATTTCTCCTAGATCATACTTTTAGTGTGAGAAAGAATAAGTTCTCTTATCCATTCTCTAAGTATAACTACTACCAAGTATAAATACAATATTTTCCCCAAAAAAGTTGTTAAAGATCTAAATATGACTGAGACGCAAAATTTATATTTTATTAGCTGAATCAATAAATGAATGCATATTGATATTACTAAGATGATTTATGCATGCATGTTGAGTTGTTAATTTATGTATGTCTGTGTTTGCATGACTATATAACATTTGTACACGAGGCAAATTGTTAATTGTGTAAGTAGAAATCAAATATTATTTGGTCTTAAAATCTGAAGGGAGAGGGCTGGGGATTTAGCTCAGTGGTTTCACCGCCTGCTGAGCAAGGGCAAGGACCCGAGTTCGATCCCTGGTACCAAAAAA
>NW_004624867.1:3370810-3387546 GCF_000247695.1 Heterocephalus glaber
ATGTTTGTTCTCCCAGGATGTTTCTTGTCCTGGAGAATCACAGCATCACTGGATCACTGAAGTCTCAGTTGTGACCGGAGGCCAAACTGGAGTTATTCTGTAGCTTGGCTGTAGGCAAGAGAACTAGGCTAACCAAATGATTTTTCCCTAGAATTATGTAGCATTGCTCCCAACAGAGAACAAAACCATTTTCCAGTAAATGTAAAAGCAGGCATCACAAAGCCAGTGTGAGTCAGTTAGCTTAGGAAAGGTCTCAACATTTAATGTGTAAAGCTAAAGCTAAGGGAGGCACAGAACACTCAAGAGAGGAAAGACCGCATCACTCAGCAGGTGCAGTAGAGGTTGGGTGGAGAACAGCTGTCAGTCCAGAGCTGTTGGATCACTTCGGGAACACTGTGACCACAATATAGCCCTCAGGTGATGTGACCTGTTCCGGAGCATGTTTTTCACAGTAGATCTGATCCTCAACAAAGAAGTGGCCCTTCTGTTTCAAGTTGGTACCATAATCAGTGCACGCCTAACATTCAGGGTGGTGCTGATGGTTCCGTTAACTTCACAAATGCACCAACAATGCAAGTGCCACATTTGTCACATATGGGTAACTTCTGAGCATTTCCAACAGATGCAGCCACTTTGGTGACTGGAGCTTTATCACTTCTGAATCCTGAGGGCTTATTGGGATCCCCTTTTCCTCTGACTCCAGGATTTCCTCCAAAACCAGAAATGATGTGGACTGTTTGATGGGCTCATTTAACTCCTGTTTCTCCTGAAGCATCTTGTAAACTTCGGATTCTTTGTCAATGATGAGGCTGCCTGAATGCTGTGAACAATCTAAGGGTCTACCATTTGCCTCCTGCCCACTGGCTGTAGTCTTTGACTCCACAGCACTGTGGAAGCTAGGTACTTTTTCAGAAGAGTAGAGGCCTGCTGGGTTGTTGTACCGGTTCTTGATGACTCTGTGGGCAGTGTTGGAGGCAGGTGAGGCAGTAAAGGGCATGGCACTTAGGTTGTGGGCACTTCCTATGTGCAGGACCTCCTGAGGTTCAGAGGCTAAATTCACCTTGTATGGATGACATTTCCCCTCTTCAGTCACTAGAGGAGACCAGATTTTATGTTTAGATCTGGTTACTATGAGAGTCATGTTATCTGTACAGCCTTCGATTTTGTCCTGAGCTTCCAAGTGCGTCATATTGCTGGTATTTTCCCCATCGATGGCTGCGATTCTATCTCCAATACTAAATTAGCTATGGGAGCTTTGCTTCCAGGAGTGACCTGGGAAATGGGGAGAGGATGCTCAAAGTCTTTGCAGCCCACTAGGCGGAAGCCCCACGGGGTCCTGGGCCCTGAAGGACAATCTGCTGGGTAGCCATAGTGCGTGGATGGCAAACACCAGGGACAAATGGAGAGGACAGTTATAACTATATATTCTTATTAAGTTATCTCTTTGTTATTCATGAATGTTAGGTCATTGAAAATTGTTTATGTCTTCACTAGTCTTTTAGTAGCTACTTTTATCTGTATTACAAGTAGCAATTTTCACTCCCTTTTAAATGCAAATTATTAAGGTAGAATCTAATTTTTGGTATTCTACTGTATTTTAAATATCCTGTAAATAATGGGAAAGGAAGCAACTGTCATTATTTTCCACACAGATGCAGTTATAATATGACAAATTTCATAAATTTACGGCCAATTTGACAATATAGTCTTGTTTTGAATACAATTTCTTCAGCTCTCTTGTAAGTTTGGACAAGTACTCTAAGCTAATTTATCATTAAGATAAATTCATCTAAAAAATTGTGAACTTCTAAGATATTTCGCCAGATTGATTGCATGATCTTTTAAAATTTATCCCCTGAATTTTATAAAATAATCAGTGTATTGGTTCATCAGTAATGCCTGAAAGTAAGCAGCCTTACTATATTTGGAATGTGATTCTAATGAGGTACACTGAATGCATTCTTCATCTGAGTGGACACAAAGTTCCCTAACCACCACCTCATTAAGCTTGATGCACTGTCAATATGAGAAATAGAAATGGTGAGCTTGAAATACATGGGAAGGGAAAACTAGCATCTGAAGTCAATCTCATGCTCAATTTAAGACCCTGATTATCTTCTGTGATGAAGGGCTGTACACCAGGTGAAATTCTCCAGAACATTTAACTGCATGTACTGATAATACCATTTTTGCACCTATCAGATTCCAATAAAAATAAATAAAAAGAAAATATTCCAATAAAAAGAAATTCCAATAAAATGAATGCTCTCGTGAAAACATACAAACAGACTAGAAAGGAAAATCTAATTGGCTGTCATTTACTAATTGAAATTGTGGATGAAGTTAACTATGCTCCTCTCTTTAATAATTCCCCAATGTAGTACATGGTTCTGGAATATGATAGTAAGCGGGTAGAACTAAATGAGCAATTGCTATGAAACAGCTATACTTTTAATGTTCTTTCAATATTTCAGCAACCATTCCAATTTTTCATTAGTGTAAAACCAATTAAAGTTTCATAGGTTTAGTCATTCTAAAAATAATCAACTGTTGGGCTGGGGATTTAGGTCAGTGGTTCTATGCCTGCCTCACAAGCACAAGGACCCGAGTTTGATCCCTGATACCAAAAAAACCAAAAACAAAACCAAAAACAACAATTTAGGATGTGCTATGTAAAATATATAATTTTAGTGTCTATATTTTCTCACTTATTTCTATGAAACTTCTTACATTTTGTAGGATAAGGAACTAGCTCAAATAGATTAAACTCCTTGATCTGAATAAAAAAATGTAGAATAGAGTTGACTTTAGTATATTATCATCAGAAAGATCAGGATAATAAAAAATTAGAATGACATATAATTTTATAATAAGAACAAGTGCATAAGCATTCTATATAATTTGCTGTGTTTTATACATCATCAATCTTCAATTTTATCATGCTTTATTCTCAAAAATACTATTTATAGTCTTTTAACAATGAGAAATCTAGATTAAAGGAATTTTTCATGGTATTAATTTACAAAGCTAAAGCTTACTCTAGTCCTTCTTACAAATCTGTTATTAATTCTCTGTGAATCAAGTATAATAGTTTAAATATTTTTTCTCTAAATGAAGCATGTAAAGTAAAACATTGCTATAGATGTAAACTTGAACTGCTACAAGTATAAAATGTTAACACTTGTAAACTTGAAAAATAATTTAAGTAGGGAATATTTTGGCCTTATATACCACACAGAGATAATGGAAATTGCCCAAACTCTAGCACAGAGAGTTTCAACGTATTAGAATGTTAGTGACAGCTTGAGTTAGTTGGTGGGCATGTTATTTCTATTATGTTTTATCATAGCATGTTTTTAGCTCTACATCCTGAGAGCATAAAGGAGAACAGGAGCATTGATCATTTAATTGGGCAGAGAGCTCACTCTGAGACCACTGCCCAGAGTCCTGAATATCACTTGTGTCTTTAAGAAACAATATGGAGGTGACAACAAAATTGTGTCCACATCCTCAGACCTTTGTCTAATTTATAAATCTCCACATTTTCAGCTATTTAAATAGTATTACCAAGAGAAGGAAACTTGAAAAAAAGAGAAAAATTATTATTCACATTAACTTTCAATATTGGAACAGACTATCCTAATGCCATGACCTAGTAGTTAAGGGACAAAGCTAAAGTAGTGCTTAGTTAAATGTTCAAAAATGTAGCTAAAATATTTTCAAAAAACATGGTGAAAATAAAGAAATAACCAGACCATTAAAATTAGATAGAGAAACATAAATATTAACTCTTTACAGGAGAACAAATATAAATATAAAATATAATGAAGGAAACAAAATTGATAAAAATACTGAGAAAATGCAAGAATTGTTTCTTTTCATTTGAAACAACAGAAGAGATAGACATTCAGTTAACATAGCTAAGAAAAAAAAATACAGGCAAATTAAGAAGAAAATTAGAATGGGATAATATACATAACCCTCATTATAGGAAAAGAAATATGTGAAAACATTTCAATCTTATCCAAATGAACTCAGAAACTTGATTAATTACAAGGAAAATATGAATCATACTAACTAAAATGAATTGACAACTAAACAAAAATATTAACATAGTCAATGTTTCTCAATAGCTACCCATGAGAACTGTTTGGAATGGTTGATAAATGGCAATGGTGGTTCATAATTATAATAGTTAAGTAACAATGTCTAGTGTATAGAATCCATTTTCCAGCTGATAAACTTCAGAGTTGGCTACTTTTAAAAGCTATAATTAACAAAGGAAAGGAAGAAGGTGGATCGTGATCAGGTGGCGCTAAAATGAAATGGAATAAAATTAAGCCATCACAGAAATCATAGTCATGTTAACAAGGAAACAGAAAGAGGGAGAGAAATAGGAAAAGAAAGAGACAGAGACATAGGGAAGAAAAAGGAGGAAAAGATTTATTTTCTTGGTCAACATTTTAGTGTACCATTTTCTGTTTAGTTGTCCAGAGTATTTAAAGTCTTGCAAATAGCTGAATTTCAAGTTTATACATCAGGAAAAACTCAAGAAATAGACACACATTTTTTTAGAAAGAGAAAAATGTGATACTGTTATGAAATTAAATACAATAATTCGGCCCTAGTTGCACATGCTAGGTATCTATGAAAGAGAGAACCAAGTAAATAAAAGAGAAAAAATTTCAAAAGTGTATTTCAAGATAACATCTGACAAAAAAAGAAAGAAAATTTTGTACACTGGAACCTTTTTGTTTTCAAAGAAAAAACTAACGAACTTCAAGATGTGGTCCAGTTATATTATTGTACCTCATACAAAAAGGTGGAATCTGTAATACATCTTACAAAGTAAGTAAACTATGAAGAAGGAAATTTATATCTGCTTCATTTTCCCATAATAATTTTCAGGTGGGAATTTGATGAAAAGTTATTATGTTTTCATTTTAGAGAACTGCAAAAATAAATTTAGCAAAGAAACATAACAGGAATGTATAGAACCATTAGAGCCTGCTGAGTTTTCAAATGCCTTAGGCATTAGGTGCAACATACTCTGTTGCAGGTCCCATCAAAGTTTAGAAACTTGGAATTTTGAAAAGCATAGTTTCAATAAAAAGAGATAGGAAAAACAGGTATGCAAACAGATATTATAACTGTGGATTATTATGAGAGAGAAAAAGGACATGAGAGAAAATATACATTGAGAAAATGATAAGATGCAGTCCAGATCAATTAATGTAAAAATCCACAAATCAACTTCTTTAAAAATTAAAATATTTCACAGACATTTGAAGTGTTCTATCTATTCCTCAATAATTAGCACCCTAGAATTAATGACTGCTCTGACTTTCATGTTTGTGGTATCTGATATGTCTTTGTATATTTACTAAACATGTGTATCTCAATTTTTATCCTTTTACTCTTATATGATACATTGTTCTTTGTATCTTTTGGCAACTATTTGATTTCAATCTCAGTCTTTGATAAATTTGTTTTTACTTCATTTAGCATTCTTAACTTTGATATTCTGAGGAATTTCTTTAGACTTTTTTCTGTCTCTTTGAAAAAAAAATTAAGAAAACACATAGTTTTTTTTTTTTGACTTAAAAATAAAACAAATTTAAATTTCATTAAATTTCACTACACAAAACTTTGGTGTATGTAAAATAAACACACTTGTATCTACAGGGGCTTGAGCTATTTATTTAAGCCCTTTGAGCAAAGATATCAGATTATCTGGGCTTGGAAGTCAGAAAACAGGAAGTCAAGATAGGAAGATGGTAGGAGCTTGGGGAAAGGAAGATGGAGTTAGCAACAACAAGCCTGAGCTGCAGTCCTCTGGAACAGACAGACATCTGTGTCTGCTGTTACTCCCTGTGGCCCTGACTGAGGGCCACTTCATTATAAAGGAAAACACTACATGTGGCCCAGAATGTGGAGCCATTGTATGTCAAACCCTCTGAGATTCACTACAATAAGATGAGCAAACAGGACAACCGCAAGATACATGAGGGCCTGACGATAGCTATTGTTTCACATTTGCCCTCTTCATCTCAAGCAAGTATCTCTTTTACAGTCCTTATCAGTAAAACAAATTGTAAAGAATTTCTGGGAAATATACTTTCCAAATTGACAAATTGCAAAGCCATCATAAATATCATTGTTGCAGTTTTGTGACTATTATCCCAGAAAAATTGGTTTGTGTACCAATTTCAGAAAATAAACCTTAAATATTTTTGTTGTTTTCACTACATATAGATAATTCACTGCTCTGGAGGAATGTTTCAGTTTAAAATGCAGGGATGTTATAGGTGTAGTATTTCTTGCTTTAATTCATGAAAAATCATGTTAGAAATTTTCTTGTGCAGTAGATTTTGAATTCTATCTATATACACTTTCAAATTTTACAAAGGTGAATACATGTCAGTTGTACCATCTCTTTTGTCACATGATCAGTAGCATATATCCCACAGTCAGGGTTTTACAGGACCTGTATTGGAAGTCATGCTTCCTAAGTCTCTGATACATTTCACTGGACCTGATACCCCAGATACCTAAAATTTATTGAATTGAGTCATTTATTTAATAAGTCAAGCCTAAACAAATATTGTTCTATTTCTAGTTACATCACAGTTTCCTTTGGAAACTTATGGTTTTTTTCTTCCTTGGGAAAAAAATCTGTCTTTTCTGAACAAAATGGAAGATAGTTAACTCAAGCTGGATCAATTGCAATTATAACAGTAATTCCGAAAATAATTATTGCCCATGAAGACAACTAGTGCATTAATTTTAATTAAAAATTAACAAAAATCAATAATGTTACTTAATATTCAAAGAAAGATTCCTGGTGGTCAGGTCTACATACCTCCAAGGAATATATATTAACATGTGTTTGATGCTGTATGGATATTTTGACCCTGATAATTTTATAATTGTAACTCATAATAAAGGGTCAGCACTCTGATAAAGTTATAGTTGGCACAATAAATGAGCCAGAAAAAATAAGCTCAAACTGACATACCACTTTAAGTTAGATATTAGCACAGCAGTCTATACCAGTGTAGTCTGGTAAAGAAGCTGAAAAACCATATACTCCAAATATACACTAATAATAAAATAGAAACTGAAAGCACATGTTGTTTATCATTTAATTATCTTAAAAATGCAAGCTTTTTCTAATCACCGTTTTGTTTTGTTTGTGGACATAGAATTTTCCAGGAATTTGCAGTCCATGAAATTAACAGTAGAAAATAAGAAAAACATTTTAAAAGGGACCATCTTGTCAAAAATGTATTTTGGAGAAAATGAAATAGACTGCAATCCCTTTGTAGGGTCGCAGTTCTCAATGTATGACCCATAAACTTGCAGGGACCCTTTAAAAAACCTTTTGAAGATCTATGAAGAGTGAAACTATTTTTATAATAATATTAGGAGCTTATTTGCTTTTCTGCACTGTTAATATTTTCACAATTTTGTGAACTTAATGATGTGGTGTCTTAGCATCAATCTAGACAAAGGCACCAAACCTTTAGAGTACTCCTTGTGTTTTTCACCAGAAAAGGCTCCTTATAAAAAAATGTCTGTTTTAATTTTCAATGAAGATATGAAAATTATTACTATCAAATATTGGCTACAGTGTGCATGCATTTTTAATATTTGTATACAAAAATGTACTTAGGGTGCTTAGTAAAGAGCAAGAAAAAAATGTAAGAAAAAGTGCCTGTGTGATTGTTTTGACAGTGGAGAACTAGTCATCTTTTCAAATCAACCACAATTTTTACATGAGAGATTGAGAGGTGACCAATGATTATGCAAGTATATATACTTGAATTTTCTTGAAAGCTCATTGAGCTTAAGAACAAACATTAGAATTCTAGAAAACTTGTACCTGTCACTCTAAGCTTGATAGTTTTTAATATTCATTTTTTCTGATGAGAAAATTAACAAATGAAGTTATTTTTATATTTAATGAAATGTGTCAACAATTGAGCACATGATAATATTTCAAAGAACTGGTATTTGTGACAAATCATACATGGATAAAGTTTTCATTCAAAAGACAAGTCCACTGGGCTTTAATGTAAATCATGGCACAAAGTTCAGTGGTAAGACTTCACATTGAAAATAACTTTTAAGAAACTACCATTTGTTATGTTTTATTGACTACTGCACTAATTGTTTACACTGATAATTTTTCATAAAATATTTTCCACAAAAATATTATTTGTATTATAATGTAAGATGCCCCTTATCATTCTAAAAAGCATATTGTGAATTATAGCTTAATATTGTCATTTGCATTACAGTAAATATTACATATAATCCACATGAATAAAAGCTCATGTGAGTAAAAATATTAAAGTTTCAAAGAGTTTTAATACTGGAAATATTGAGAAACATTGTTTTAGAGAGTGGAAATGTATGGATGCAGTGTGTATGTTGGCCCAACTCCTCTGCATTGCCATAACATCATTCATTCATAATTTTACACAAATGCTCACGGATCAACAACACTGCAGTATCCACTTTGCAGATGCTAGAGTTGCAAGAGTGATAACATAGACAACTCTTGGCTTATATGGATCTTATATATTTCTGCTCTTTGTTCCTCATGGTAATAGTAACTAACATTCTCATCTATGAGTCTTTTGCACCTCTTTCTTCTAATGTCCTCCTTGTTTTCATTGCTAAGATTTTGAAAATGTATACAAGAGCCATCTTAAAATTTCAAAAAACCCTAAAATTAAAAAAAAAATTGACAAAAAGCCTTGAAATGGGCTAATTCATCTTATACCCTAACCATAGCGGTTAAATAATGTAATTTCAATTCTGGCAAACTTTGCTTTTATTCAAATTTATTTATTTTAGTGGATTTTTTTCAACACTGCTATTGTAAATGTTTCCATTTTTATAGTCTCCAACCCCTTATACCTATGCATATCCACATCTCCATATTTTTGCAGAAGACTAGTAATGAACAGAGTAAAGAGGAATTGCAAGGGAATATGTGAATTTGTCAAACAGCTATTGAAGAATTATTTTTTAGTAACCAGTTCTTGATTCCACCAGGGCAAATGGCTGTGTAAAGAAGTTTACGCTTGTTGAGAACTAAATCCATAACCCTCTAATGGCAGAAAAACAGTAAAAAGAACAGCAAAATACATCAGAAAATTTGTGAATAATCTACAATCTTGAAATGTAGGATAGACTATTGGTTCAAATACAAAAGAAAATTACAAATGCAACAGAATGCTTGAGAAGTATATTTGTTTCTACATGGTGGCATAATTTAATTCAATTTGTTAAAGTTTCCATTGTTCATAGGATAATTTCATTAAGTTGGCAATAAAACCTTTCTTGAAGGGCCAGGGATTTAGCTCAGTGGTTCTGCGTCTGCCTCACAAGTGAAAGGTCCCGCTCGAATTCGATCCGCGGTACCAAGAAAAAAAAACCTTTCTTGAAATAGTAGTTGTCAAAAAATATAAGTAACCCTTAGCGAAAACACAACTTTGATCCAATTCTTATTCTCCTAATCAACTGTTGCAAGTTGTGCAATGTCGATTGATATATTTTCAAATTTTGTGAAATATCTACAGAAAATATTAGATTGTAAGAATCAAATTGGATCTTTATTTAAAAAACTGAAAATATACATGACTTTAAATTGAAAACAGGTTTTAAAAGCCGGGGATTTAGCTCAGTGGTTTCGCCGCCTGCTGCGCAAGCGCAAGGACCCGAGTTCAATCCCTGTGTACCAAAAAAAAAAAAAAAGAAAGAAAAGAAAACAGGTTTTAAAAAGCATCTTTTTTCCATTTTCTCCTCTCAATTTATATAGCAATTTTTAAATACAATTCCCACAAAATGACTGAGACTTAATCTTGAACTTTAAGATTCCCTTCACAAGGAATTCACAACCAAAGCAAACTGCCACTGAGACTGTAAAAGAACGATTAATATCTGCCTACATAAAGAAGTTATCTCAAAATATTCTGCTGAAAGTCTGGCACACAAGACATAATATTAAATAATGAAAATTTAAAAGAAAGGGTAGAGGGCCGGGAATTTAACTCAGCGGTTCCGCCCTGTGCCTCACAAGCAGAAAGACCTGAGTTCGATCCTTGGTACCAAATAAATAAATACATAAATAAAGAAATAGAAGGGTAGACTAAAAAGAAAATCAATTAATTACAATGGTGTTGGACTTATCAACTAAAAATTGACAAAATAAATATTTCTGAGCAAAATGCAATGCAGATAACTTGATTTTGAATAGGCAACTCAGACTCTTTTACTGTATTTTGTTTTTAAGCTTTTCAGACCTATTGATACAGAGAGAACATGAATTTAAATTATACTTTTTCATAAATGAGTACAGTAAGTCCCTAATTTACAAACACTTGAGTTACGAACTTTTACAGGTATGAAAGACTTTGTATTAGAAGTATTCGTAGATGTGAACAGATCACAGAAGTAGCTCAGGGGCCTGCCGAACATTGTCACAGCTGTGCTGCTGTGTGCTGACTGTACAGTGCCATGTCGTACAGTAGTACAGTGCTCAGTCAGAGCCCAGGATGTCCTGGAGTGAGAAGAAAAGCAGTGGTGATGTGGAAGGGACTGCTAGGAGGCACAAGGCAATAAACAGGGAAACAAAAGTGAAAATAATTTATTTGCAGTGGTATTTTACCACCAATATAAGGAAACTGCAGAAGTAAAAATAGTTTATTTACAATATTTGTGTGTGTATTTTTTTTTTTTGGTACCAGAGATCTTGTGTGTGTATTTTTAACGTTTTACATTGTATATTTGTGTCAAATGTGTGTAAAGCTCACTTTGTAGGACCAATGAATGAATCCAATTTAGGAATGTTCTCCCAGAAAGGAACTTGTTCATAACTTGGGAACTTACTGTATTGACCATAAACTTTTATGAGTTGTTCCATGTAACTTTCAGAATCAGTATTACTATTTGTAAAATATAATATATTTTGAAAATAAATCTGAACACTTATTCTCATGAATTCATAATCTAAGAAATCACCGTTAAATAATTTGAAAGAAAGCTAATGGTGTAATCAACATTAGACATTTATTTATATAGTTATCTAGGATGCTTCTTTGACAAAGGGACTTTAAAATCAAAATTAAATACATTACTATACATAGCATATTTTGTGTGTATAAAATTTACTTTTCTTATTTCTCCTTTCTGATTTAGACTTTTTGTTCCTTTATCTTGCAATGCTTTTTTTTACCCAGATCTTTACACAGTTCACGACATCACATTATTCTAGTCTTTAAAAAAATTATATTTTCTCAAAACTTTTCTACCTGACTCTTTTGTAAAAAATTCATTTAAAGCCAGGTGTTTGGTACACCTGTAATCCCAACACTCTTGGAGGCTGAAATAAGAAAATCACAAATTTAATCCAAGCCTAATGAACCCTTAATGAATTAGTGAGACCCTATCTCAAACAAAAGTCTGGACATGAAGCTCAATATGAAGGCCCCAGGTTCAATCCCTAGTATTGCAAAATTACATGCATAATGTAATAATGTAAAATATATATATTATGTAATAAAAACTTATATCGGGATATATATGAAACAAATCAGCTTTCTCATGACAATTATTCACATAATGAAAATCAACTGCAAATTTTCTTTTGCCCAGGACTAATACCTTTAATTTCATTACTCAATTTTTAATGACTTTGAATAGACATATCATTTTATTGTTTTTCAAATTATCATCACATCTTAAAATAAATTTTTAAAATCGAATAAACTACCACATATGGCCTGGCTAGCAAAAAACACACTAGAACTCGCACTCCACATTCCAAGTGCTTGACTTCTACTACAGTACCTTGAAATTATAGAATTTTGTCAAATAAATCTGCTCTTAACTCACACTGAGAATATTATAAATTATAAATATGTCATTATAGTAAGCCATTTTTCTCTCTTGATTTCCAATATTAAGTAAAGTTTTGTTTTTCTTGTAATAGCTATTTTTAGTCCTGCCCAATATACATGAAATAAAATCAATATACTATTTAATAAGGAACACTAATTTATCATAATATATTAATAGCAATCCGTAGCACATTTGTCTTCCTTGCTTCTCTATGTATAATTTATTTCATGTGAATTTTCTCATTCTCTTTCTATAGTTCTTTTTTTTTGGTACCAGGGATCGAACTCAGGTCCTTGTGCTTGCGCAGCAGGTGGAGAAACCATTGAGCCAAATCCCCGGCCCTTTCCATAGTTCTTTTAAAGACCTAATGAACAGAATAAATTTGTCAGAAACATTATTTAAAGAACTATATCTTAAATTATACTGTAGTAATAGAATAACACTACACATTTAATTAATGTTACTATTCATACTTAAGAAATGCTATTATCTAAGATGTTGAAATAATGAGCTTTTTATCCTTGAAAACTCAGTAGGGAATTTAGCTATGTAGAGAAACACATAATTTATTATAAATTTCTCTTCCAAGTGCCTAAAAGCTGTTAAAGAAAAAACAGTATTTTCAAAAGCATGGAGCTGCTTATGTAGCACCAATTAAATGAAAATAATCAGCATTTTTACATGTTTCACAACCAGATGTGCTTCTCCTGCCTGTTTTCCTAGGGACGTATTTGCAGTGCCTGATGTTTACATTGCTTTTGTGGACTTGGTACATGTACACAACACATCTTAATTCTTTTTTAAATTTTTTCTCTCCCCTACCTCTTTCCCTTCATCTTATGAACATTTTCTCCATTTGAGAAAGATCTCCCTACTTTTTATTATCTATCTTTTATTTTGATTTTGATAATGGAGAATAAAAGAATAATCAAACCTATATAGTTCAGTTGTTCAAAACAACTTTGAAATGTTTGAAATATTGAAAAAGATAACTCTTAAGTACTCTCTCCTAATTAATTTAGCTTATTTATTGAAGAAATCTAGCCTGTGTATTCTTTCAGTCTCTTTTCTTTCTCAAAGTCCATTTCCTATATGCACCACTTTCATAGGTAATGGGAGAAGGCAAATAATTGTATTACTCGCCGCAGGTAAAGACAACAAGCTTTTTGTGTACATCATTTTTCCTTTTCCTTTAAATCTCTAACAAAGACCCAAAGCCAGCCCTTATGGGATGCTGGCACACAATAGTTTTGTGGCACACCAAAGGAGTTCAAGCTTAGGTAATCCCAGTCCCAAGAGACAGACTGATGGAGAGCACCTTGAGCAAGATGCAACTTTGTAAATTGGCTTTGAATATTAAAAGTCTAAGTCTGCCTATAGCCCACAATGCCTTATCTGAAGAGCCAGCAGTTGGTGTGAGGGAAATAAAAAACTCCCCATGCCACTGTTTATAGTGGAGGTTTCAATGATCCATCATGCTGTGACATCTTGGATGGCAAGACAATAGTGCAGCTAAGGGCAGCATGACTCATACACAACACTTCTACAGAAGCATAAATTAATATATGAGAAAACACAAATTTCCCATTAACCAATGATCTGTGCCTACTAGAATGTCTTGTTCCCTTATGCTAGGGCCCTGCTGGTGTCAGTGCCCTCCACTCTTCTGCATCACCCTTGGCCCTTCAAGAAGCTGTGTGTTCAATAAATAGTGGCAAGCTCCAGGAGATAATGTCTTAACCTGATAAGAGCTCTGACCATCTTGGGCCCCCCATTTATGCAGTAAAGATCTTGTCTTGTTTTTTGTTATCCTGCCACCAAGTGATTGAAGGTCTGGTCAGCCTCCAATAACAGATCTTACTTTTATTTTTTCCACAACAGCAAGTCAATCTGTGTACTATCCCCGAACAGAGCACTCTTTTGTATACTCAGCGCTTCACTATAGAAACATGCTTGAAAAGATGTTTAGAACAAAAATCTGATATAAGACTTTAAGAAACCTGAGGAACTCATTAAAAACTGTATCCCACCACTTTATGGATTGACAATTAGCTGGAGACCTGATTGGAAAGAAGAATCCAGCCACTGATACAATGAGGGGAAAACATTTGGGTAGCCACTGAAGAAATCTCAAGTAATGAAAGGACTTGGTGAGTTAGGAGATAAAATAGACCACCAGTGAAGTTTTAATACAGCAGTTCAAATACGTAGGTAGGAGGCAGATGCACTAATGTGCACACAAATCACAAGAGAATGGGGCTTGATAAAAAGCAGATTTTAACTAAATATGTCTGGTGCAGCATTTGAAATTCTGTATTTCCAACATGGTTCCAGGCAATACCCACCTATGCCCTAATCTGAGTGGCAATAATATGTAACATTACAATGTCTGAGTGAGAAACTGTGATTTGAGACAATATGGTAGCAAATAAAAGTAGAGAAGAATTGGACTTATGCAATTTAACACATATTATGAAAGCACTGATGTTGAATCATGGATAGAGAGTATAAAAAGAAAGAGAGACATGATGTGAAACTCCTAGAATTCTGATTTAAAAATTGAACATAGAACAGAAAATTTTTTTGACATAAGAAAGACAGGGAAATAGAAGTATCAGTGTATCTGAGTGAAGATGGGAATTGTCTGTTTTAATTTAAAAATCAGTTTTAATTTAGAAGACCTGGGCAATAATGAAAGTTGGATTATTTATTTTCCCAGGAATGAATACTTTCTCATATGCATGCATATATGGAGAAGGATGTCAGTTGGTTTTTCATGAGAAATAAAATAGTAAGATGAGAAAAGAGCAGAGTAATTAATATGCTCACAAGATTAATTTGTTGTTGTTGTTGTTGTTGTTTCCTTGTACCTTATTTCCAAGAAAGGATACAAGGAGACAAAGCTCTTGGTAGTGACTCTTTTTTTTTCCTCCATTAACTTTATTGGTACGTTTTAGGTATAAAATACAGTTGCATTCATCATTGGGCTCTTGTACCATTACATGAGTCTCTTGGTTCTTATTTTTTTCCCCTTCCCTTGCCCTCCCTTCACCCCCTCCACCCTTCCCTATTTGCAAAGACCTTGTTTCCATTTTTTTACTCTTCTCATATTTTTCCTTTCCCTTTTTTCCCTTCCCCTACCCCTCCTAATCCCCCTACTCTTTTAGACCTTTTCTTCCTGTTGCACAATATCAGCTATTAGGGCTGGGGATTTAGCTCAGTGGTTTCACCACTTGCTGCACAAGCACAAAGACCCAAGTTCAATCCCCGGTATCAAAAAAAAAAAAAAAGAAATGACAATATTAAGATCTAGGAGACATTACCACAGATTTTACAGAATTTAAAAGGATATAGAAAGCATATTACAAAAATCTTTTTTGAAATAAATTTGACAACTTCTAAGAAGTAACTTGGAAGACAAATTAATGAAACTAACTCTGGAGGTATAATAATATTTGAATAGCACCTATTAAAGAAAGTATATTTCTAGCTTGAAAATCTACCTATATGACAACAGCAGGCTCATAAACATTTTAACTGATAAATTATTTCAAACAATTAAAGCAGAAAAAAGAAGGAACACTTCTCCCCTCATTTTAGGAACTCAACATTGTGCTAATCCTAGAACTGGATAACGATAATAGAAGAAAAAATGTATGAACATAGATAGAAATTTGTTTAACAAAACAAACTCTTAGAAGTCAGATCTGGCAGGATGTAGAAAGTGGTTTTGTTATAGGGATGGCAGTGTTGGTTCAGCATTGGAAGATCCACTCCCAAAAGTCATCATTTTAACAGAGGAAAGGAAAAAGCCATATGATCTTGTCACTAGATGGAGAAAAAGTATTGGACTAAATTCTACAGCTATTCATGGTAAAAGCTATCAGGAGACTAGAAGTAGAACAGAAACTTCTCAACAGATTAAAGACATGTACTCCATACTTCCAGCAAGAATGCCTTATATGCATGGAGAAGATACAATGCTTTCTCGCTAAGGTGGAGAACAAGGGCAGATATGCTTACTCTTTATCTATCCATTAAACTTTGAAACCTAGTCCCTACCAAAATAGTCTGGCAATAAAATGACACAACTAGGATAGGATTGGCCCAGCAGAAGCAAAATTTTTATATGTAGATGAAACGATCATCTACAGAGAAAATACTAAGAAATCTCTAGGAGCCCTTAAAACTTGTACTTGAATTTAGCAAGATTAGAAAATACAAGTGTTGGGAGCAATGCTACATAATTGTAGGGAAAAATCATTTGAGTAGGCTTAGTTCTCCTGCCTACAGCCCAGCTATGACATTCCAGACATAATTGCATTTTGGCCTCAGGTCACAACTGAGACCTCAGTGATCAGCCAAGGCTGTAATATCCAGCACAAGACCACACCTGCAGGAGACCCCAGGGAGGAACCAAGTCTTCATCTGCATAGTTCCTCAATGTTCTTAGATTTCCACTGCCCCCCAGTCTTTTGTTACACCTTGTTTATCCCAATGTGAAGTAGTGAACTCTACATTTCACTTGTTAAATCTGTTTCCCCATGTACTGAATAAAAGGTGCTGCAAGCTGGGGGGTGGGGGTGGGGGTTGTCTTTGCTGCCCAGAGCAGCACTGATCAGATCCAAAGCTCAGCTTCTTCTCATTTGTCTACCTTTCCTGTAATTCCCAGTGTGCTGCCCTGGCTCACAGGAGACTAGGACTTACTGCAGAGGTTATGGTAATGTCCCCTTCCCCTGTTCCCTACACACAAGGTATATATAAAAATTCAGGTCTGTGTATGTCAGGTAAAAGGGCCAAAGACCAAGACCAGACCAGGCCAC
>NW_004624867.1:3389292-3453547 GCF_000247695.1 Heterocephalus glaber
TCTCTCCTGTTTCTTCATTGACTCCAATCAGTCTTATGTTATTTTTCTTTGCATCATCTAGCAGCTGCTGGATTGATTTCTCATGTTCCCTTACAATTTTAAAGCAATTTTTCTTTCCCTCCTCACTAATTGCAATCTTGTCTTCTATATGTGAAATTCTATCCTCACATTGGTTCATTCTGCTGCTCAGACTTTCTATGGAGTTTTTAATCTCTTGGAAATCTGTTTGCATCTGTTTTATGGATTCCATTTGTTTCCTATGTTGGGATTCCATCATGTTCCTCAGATCCTCTATTTTTTTTTAATCTGTGTCCTCTCTAGATGTATTAATCATGTCTTGCATCATGAGCAAAATCTTTGCTGTTATCTGAGTAATTATTTCTGATTTCATTTTTCCCAGATCCTCTTTTGTTGCCATTCAGAGAGTCCAGGTAGTTGAGTATCAGATTGTTCCATTTCATTTCCCTTTGGGGTTGCTATAGGTGATCTGGAAGTCTGTTTTTGAGGCTTGTTTATGTGTCTTCTCATTTCCATGGGGGGGGGGCACCGCTTCTGGCATCCACACGGCTCACCATCTCTGCCCTAGGAGCTTGGGATGGCAGTGGGGGAGCTTCCTTCTGGGTTCTGGGGCTGGCTCAGCTTCTCTGACCTAGGAGCCAGGGATGGAGGGGGGAGCTTCCTTCTGGATGCTGGGACTGGCTGAGCTTCTCTCACAAGGTTAATTTTTTGATAGTGGACCATAGGCCATGATATCCAAATAGGGTTAGTAGAGAAGCTGGGATTTCAAAATATTTTTATTGACTAATGTAGAGCTGGAGAGGTTTTAAACTCAACAGAATTTGTTTAGTCAGATAACTAATACTTATTTTTATTCTATCTCAACAATAATAGATTAAATGGATTTCTGGCAGGAAAAGCTATAGCTACACTTTACAAGATTCTGCCAACATTAAGCATAAGTTAAAAGTCTACTGATTTTTCAAAACACCTTGTGAAGAAACCATGTGGATTATCATACCATCCAAAGAATTTAGGAAACTCATGTATTGTTGTCATTAATTTTGCCCTTAAATCCTTGCCAAGGAAGGTGCAGCATTTTTAGGACAAATTTTACAAACATAAACTGAAAAAAATATGCTTATTAACACATGGGAGCTTCATTCATTGACTAACACTCAGTACTTGGCAGGCCACCAATTATAAAATCTATACTTTCATTCTAGGGCTAACCCTTTCAGGCTATAAGGAAGGAGCCCTTTATACAAAAGAGTCCTACGACCTTACAGTAAAATGCAACTGCATCTGACTGCCATGAAGTTTGTATATTGTATTCCTGCCAATGTTAGAGATAGATATTGATTCAGAGTGTATGTAAGATTTGAGTGATGGATGTGCTTAGACAGAGGAAAGACAAATTAATTAACTTGTCAAATCCTTCTCCTCAGACAGCAAGAATGCAATAGATTTTTGCATAATTAAGTATTGATTCCCAGTCATTCTAAACATCTGTTTCCTTGCTATCTTGATGTTCCCATTTGTGATTTCAGAGGAACTTATGAATTAGAAATGGTTTTCACAACAGTAGCAAATAGAGGCTGATATACATTTATTATATTAAACAATTCATCTTACTCTTGAAATTGTGTATATGCTGTAAGAATTATATGCATGAAGTGCATCACCATTCTTTATATTGTCAAAGAGATGATAAGAGATGATTTTGAGGCTTAGAATTCAAGTGGTTTACATTTTTTCATTTTCTCATATTAATTCCATTCCATTCTTTCCTTTCTGTTACCCCTCCCACTTTCCCTTCCCCTTTGCCCCTTTTTTTCCTATTTCCTATTTCATCGCATTTATTAAATTAATGATACTCAACTGAATGTGACAGATAAAAATAACCTTCATAAAAGTTTTGGCCTTTTAATTAGGTTATACCATGCCTTTTAATTTTTAGGCATCTTCAAATAATTTAAAGAAAAAATGTCAAATGAATGACAAAGAAGGAAATCATAAATATTTATACTTATTTAAATTTCATAAAATATATTCATACTTATAATACTGAACATATACTTTTTAATTGTTTATATTATGAAAAATAAGTTATGATACACTAATCCTCATGATAGAAAATATAAATATATAGATTAGGGAAAAACAAAACTTAAAAAGTGAAATTGACTTTAGAGACCAAGACTCGCACAAAAATTGTTAACTGAATTAATCAAGATTGTGAGAATACATGTGTGTCTCCATGTGGACTTGTGCTATACAACCTGCAAATGTTAGAGGTACTATTTCCTAGGAGGGTTGATAGGGTCAGTTCCAGTTCTCCTCAGGAAGAGCCCCAGATCTGCCTACAGAATCAATTAGGATTCCAGAGGTCAGTAATACTAGCTCTTGAAGAATTTTTAACATTAAATATATAAATCTAGGAAATATCATGTCTAAATTTTCACCACTTATTACATACAAGTGTAAATATTAAAGTTTCATGGTGAAGATTATGGTTTTGGAAACAAAAGAGTGAAGCAAAGTCTAAGCAGAGGGACTGGATTCCTAGCAAATTGGACTCCAAAGAGGAGGCAGAAGGAAATGCATGAGGCAGATTCTAACCTAGAACCTGAGATCCTAATATTTTAATATATATTTGGAATACCCAAGTAACAAAAAGTCAAACCACACTCACACACATACACACACACACACACACGCACACACACACACAGAGTTTTACCACCAATTAATTGACTGAATTTGACAGTAAAATCTAGTACATTCCTGAGGTTCTGAGGTTGGTAATTTCTGTAAATATGGAATGTTGACTGTTGGATTTTGGAAATCAGATAATCTTTGTAGTGTGAGAACAAGCAAGAAAAACAGTCAAATGTGTACTTCAGTAGGAAAATAAATGAGATCACATTAACTGAAATAAATTTGACTTACAAGCTTAAATACCAATTCGTTTCCCCTATATGAAAAACCCAAATTATATATAATGTGCACTGTAAAAGATAGATAGTAAGAAGTAGAAAAATAGATATTTCTCAAATAGGAAGGGGATCAAGAGATGGAGGGGAAAATGGAGGGAAACGGGATGAAAGAAGGAGCTAAGATGTGTTATGTACATGTACCAAATCCTCACAATGAATGCAATCATTGTGAAATGCTAACAAGTACTAATAAAAACTTTTTAAAAAGAAAAACCACTGTGGTAAGAATATGGAAGACCAATGAGAACAGGTCAATACTGCTTACAAAAGAAAATTTACGTAACTATGAAAACTCAGGAAATGATGAAAAGCTGAATAAGAACCAATGTAGCTATGTGGGCCAAAGAGCTGTCATGAAGTTTAGAAATTGCAGACATGTTTGTTGATTCATGTAGCAGAAGGACAGATGAAAAATCACTACTGGCTATGAACTGAAATAACTATAAAAGTTATGCTTGCATTGAATTAAATTTCAAAATCAAGAGAGATCAATAATCTTTGATGGAAAACAATAACTTCAGCTTTTAAAACATGCTTTGTCCTATACCATCAGCCTCTTTGGAACATGATGTCCAAAAGGTTGTTATAAATGTGACCCTTGACCCTACAAAAAAGACAAAGACTAGAGATGGTGTTAGAATCACCCACATGAAGAATACAATTTCCAATAGAAACTACAAATGAAAAACACACACAAAATAAAATACTCTTGTAACAACTAAAATGCTTAAACAATTGAACAACATTTTTTGTATATTCAGATTTAAAATTGTGTGCATTTTGTTTACAAGCACATGTAGTATTCCTATGCTTTATTTTCTGAAACCTGTCTGTCCTGATTAGAATAAAATGAAACTCACTTGTAGTAAATATAAATAATTTGTTTTCAAAATGCATTCCCAAAACTAATCTGCTATCCAACTCTTTGCTGGAAGCATTTTATTAATGTGTCATTTTAACTTATCTGTTAATATCTATTAATATTTTATCTTTTTATGTCTTCTCTTAGGTTATTTAAATTCTGTCTAGTTTTAATTTTGATTATGAATATATATGGGTGTACATGGGTTTATATATTTATAATATAAATACACATAGTATATCTTTTATATAATCAATTAAATCAGTCAATATTTCCCTTTAATTATTTAAAAATTTTTAACCTTTTTCTCTAAAATGTAAGCTCCAACATTTGTTTTCATAGATTAGAAAGTATCTTTCTCTAGGAAGAGAACATTTTAAAAACTTTTATTGCTTTTGATTTTACCTATCTTTTCCACTTCTTGAAATTTTAATTAGATAACAGACCTCAAATTAAATTCACTGTTTAGTACGAGATAAGGATCAACATTTATTGTCTGCATGCATCTTCATTAAAGTATTTTTTCTGACATTAAACTGTTAAACTTCCATTAGTATGTGAAGATTCACTTTCAGAATTTCTAAACTTTCACTTATTCAATCTATATTTCTTATATGTATATAAAGAATATACAGCAGAGAGAAAAAAAGTTAAGTGTCTATCGTCATGCATCTGTCATTTTAATGTGTCCAGATGGACATAAAGAAGGAGAATGGAGAAGGAAAACAAGTTAAAATTTAATATATTACCTTGTGAAGGAAAAAAAAGTAGTAAAGGAAATAAAAAATATAGATAAATGGATTAAAGATAATTGCAAGTAGAGAAGCTGCAATAATTGATAATATAACCTTTAAATGCACAGTGTTACCAGGGAAGTCTACAGAGGTGTTGGTTTCCTTTGGGTTGATTTGTGTGAAAGAACAAGAGCCAGCACATGGGAAAAGCCTAGAAAGCAGACATGAGAATAAGATTGCTGCACTAGGTTCTTGAAGAGATGAGAAAATCTAGCTTCTGAATAAAGGTTTGGGCATTGATGAGAACATAGGTAATTTACCAATGTGAATTTTAAAAAAATAAAGAATGCATTAGTACTGCTGTACATTCTGTGTATTTTTATGTTCTCAAGAATATAGGTACCAAAGCCTAGAATTTCAGTATGGTTTGTTAATTATCTTTATCTGGAAATAATCAAATAAAATAATTAAGTAGATTATTCTAATTTATATTAAGTAAACTAAGGATTTCTAAATAACTTATTGTATAAAAATATATTGAAATATCTATAACAATAAAAAATTCAGAATTAATATTTAATTAAGTAAATTAGAGCTTACATTTATTTCCATGTTGCATTTATTTCCAACTTTCCCAGTGAAAATTCTCTAGTATTCTAGAACTCATTATAGTCTCATTTTTTGAGAGGTTGTCTTAACTACTTGTTAGGTGCTATGACAAATGCTTACATTGATACATATAGCTAAACTTAAAACAACATCATGGAATACTATCTATAATTTCCTAATGAGAAAAATTAAACTTAGAGGGGTCAAGTAATTTGCATACATTACAATTTCCTGGATTAAATCATGATGAAAACTTCAGAAGTCTAGATGCCCTGCTCCTAGTCATTATATTTGCTTGTTCCATTGCAAGCACTTCCTATTAACAGAGCAATGATTAAAGAAACTCTGACATCAAATTCTTAGGAAGTACTGGGCTTGTAAATCAGAATAGATCAAAATCATAATCAAAATAATCAAAATATTTCTGATTTAGTCCAAAACTAAGATATACCCTAAATAAAAGTCTGAGAATATTGATCAATTTCCATCTTTTAAAGTGTATATTAAGGCTTATTTGAATTACAAGATTATAATAAATTTCATGTGAATAGTATGTATAGTATAGAGTTACAGAATAGAGAAAATGATGTAATAACTTGTTTTAACTAAGAATAGAAGGACTTGGGATGTAGCTCAGTGGTAGTGTGCTTGCCTAGCATACCTAAGGCCCTGGAATGAAGCCCTAGCACCATAAAAAATAGATATCATGTCCTTATACTAAAATACAGTGAATGAAAGCTCTTTTTGGGCAAACAGATTTTATTACTTGATAAAGATACCAATAATAATTTGTTGATTATGTATGAAACAGCTTCACTGTGTGCTGCTTACCAACATGTCTGAGCCTCATGAGATAGGACCCCCCTGCCCCTGAGTTATATGAAATTGGTTTATTGTTATAGATAGACAGGAAGAGACAATGGAAACTTGGAGTGCAATGCAAGTTGGTCCACAGAGATCAGGAAAGTTTCCCAGGATCACATGAAATCTCATCATCACTAAGCCCACAGCTGAGTTAGCCAGTGAGTAGGCTTTCCTGGGTACATATCCTATGGGCAACAAGACATCCCGAGCTAGAAAGGTACAAGCCATCTTGTTTGAAGGAGAGCACCAGAACAGAGCCCCAGCTATTTTTCAGTTCCTTTCTACCTTAGAATATCACATCATCATCATCTTCCATAGTTATTCTTAAAAATTAGAAGTAAAGAAGTGTTACAGGGTTGGGTCAAGGGCACCTACAGCAAGTCCCATCACATATCAAGAAAAATATACAATTTCTATAGCATATTTGCAATGTCAGTAATAGTTGTATTTTGTACAAGCCTTATCCTAAAAATCAAAAGCCTCTTCAAGCCTGACCAGCAAATGTAGACAAAGTGGATTTCAGTTTTCAACAGTCATTAACATTTACATTGGAACATGTTGTTCCCATGTATTAAAATACTTTCCTGGAAGGGAACATGACCAAATATATATAGAATAGAATAAAACAGGTGCTTCTTGGACCTTGAGAAGTGAAAATTAATGTGACTGAGCCAGAAAAGCTAACTCTGCAGGAAAAAGATAAGAAAGAATTTTTTAAAAATAGGCTTTTTAGCATGTCTTATTACATAAAATATTAGGTAGATTTCATTAAACTCATAGAAACAAGAAATTACTTTAAACTACTGCAATAAATTATTGCACTTTTAAATGAAAGAAATTATCTTTAGAGTGTAAGATATTCCTCACTAAACTTCCCAAGCCTTCCAATCCTTAAACATTTAATTTTGTCCCATTTAGAGTAATGTACTGATTATACCCTAGAACAACAACAGCAAGTACCACATATGAATGAAGAGAGTTTTTCAATTTTCCATTCTTTTAGATGTGATTTTTTTTTTACCTACGCTTATATTAGAGTTCTTGAATTATACACTATAACTGGAAGAACCAATTAAAAGATGCTCCCGGTAACATGTACTATTTAGTTAAAACTCAGTTCCCAGAAGGAATAAATTCTCAAGTGGCAACACAGCCTTTGGAGGCCATTTTTTCTTCTTTTGTTACTAATTACATTGACAGCTGATCATTTCTACTTTGAGACAATTTACTTTCCTCCAAATATTTATTGATTGTTGTGTTAACCCCGTGGAAGCAATAAATGATGAAAAATCTCCTGGGTCCGGGCAGATGGTATTAGTATTTGGCTTTGTTGTCATCATTGTACAATAAGATGTGCATGACAAAGGAACATCCTCCTCTGCACCGTAAATGAAATGCTTTTTGAATTAAGAGTTAACGTGATTTCTCACAAGAAATGTATTAAATCCTGGATTTAGGCATGAATGTATTTTCAGCTGATAACTAAGTTTCTAAGATTAAGCTGACTTCAGCTGCCACAAAACATATGTAACTCAAAATATGCATATAACCCTAAACTCATTTAATGTACAAAATCATCAAAATTATCCCCAAAATCTTAGTTTAATTTTATGAATAATGTATTAGCTTGTATATATATTTTTCATTATTTTTATCTCACCCCCATATCTTCCTCTTATGCAACATTAAGCTTACTTCACTCATAAATGACCCATGCTTCTACTATAGGTAGTGGATTTTAAGCTCTTGATCTACAGAAATATTTTTGAAAATAAAAAACTTCTTGATTCTTCTGCCTAGGGGTTCTCATTGTGTTAAAAGTTCTATTTGGTTTTGTTCTGTTTCCAATCTCTTGATCATGGCTTAGTAGCCCATGCATGACATGACATTTGTCTTCCTCACTATCCCAGTAACCTTCAAATCTTCATCCTCTTATAATGTAGGATTCAGATAAAACAGTTTTATGTTTTTTGTTTCTCAATAATACCAGGCTTATTTTACCAAATGGTGATGCAGTTGTTCTTTTCTGTTGTTGGAAAACTTTTTCACCTCTGGAGTATGGATTTCAATGTAATTTTCCTGAGAAGTGTTCACAAAACATGTTATTAAATTACTGCTCCTCTTCTCATTTTGCCATACATCCCAAGTACTATTCTGTCCATGTTTATTTAATTATGTGTGTCATGTACCTGTTCTTATCCTGATTATTTCTTTAATATTTATTGTTGGTTTCCCAACAGTAATGAGAATACAAATTCCAAAAAAAGGCAGAAAACATAGATGCTATGTGCACTATTATATCTACAGCATTTAAACCATGCAAAAATTCAATAAATAGTGTTATTTAAGTAAAATATTTAAGAGCCAAAATTCAAGTCTATCTCATCTTCCATTTTCAACTCCAGTGCAGTATCCATTATGCTAGTTTATGCCAAGACAAGCATATTCTTGGGAAACTAATGGGAAGACAAAACAAAACCAAAAAAAAACAAAACAAAAGAAGAAAGCCTCTCAATACATACAGCCTAATGAAGTCATTTTTTTTAAATTTTTTGTGTTACCCTGAGGCAGGGGACTAGGGCATAGCAAAGCTGGTTTGGGAAGTAGGCATGATGTAATAATTATAAAATGCCAGGACACATGTGCAGAACACTTCCCAAAGGCCTGCATGTGGGCTTTTCACTAGAACTTGAGCAGGTTTTCTATAGGACAGCCTAGACCTAACATCACCCTGAGGAGTGTAGATGCAAAAGGGGCAGTGGCCCTGGAGCCCTCTGCTGCTGTGTTCTTTCACAATAGTCCACCCTCATACTGTAGAGTGTACTTTTTTCCTACTTTTACTTGGCTTGAACTCACTCTACAGACCCTGTTTCTTATCCTTCCTTTAATAAATGTAAAACCTTGTTACCTTTTACCCTTGTCTGGACCAATTCTTTGGGCATGACAGAAAGAATCTACAAACCACTTCAAGAAGGCAATTCTGGCACCCCTAGAACCTGGTGACATTACTTTACTATTGTGCAAAACAAAGTGATACAAATTTAAATTCATGTATGCTATTATAATTTCTGGAAATTCTGCATTTGTTTCTACTGCCTGACTTTTTTCCAATTATGATCCATATTTTCCTTCTTCCACTTGCTGTAGTTATTGAATGGGTACTGAAGAATGTGAATTTCATATCATTCCCTGCTCACTTTTGTTGTTTTCCTTTAAAGGGCATTGGATTGGGTTCCACAGGCATTTAATTATTTTCCAAATCACTTACATTTCGAGGGTTGCTTTCCAGCTTCCTTAAGGCAATCTCACTGAGCCTTCAATGGAGGGTGAGTTTAGTCTGCTACTGCAGCTGTACTTCTGCTTAACTTCCTATCAAATGTCACGTGTTCAGTGAGAATTCTCCATAAATGGAGATTGAATTTGAAATTCCTCTAGATATGTATAAGCTCTTGAAAAGTTTGTGGTTTTCTCTCCCTCATTATTTTTTTCCTTTCATACTGCAACTTTACTTTCTGTCTTGGTGACAATATCCTATAACATATTTTAGGTCATATATTGCAAGTTTCTTGAATTCTTTCTCTGCCTACTTTCCTCCACTGTAGTGCTCTTAGATTTCAACTGTGTTTGATTCCTCAAACTCCTATCTGTCAATATTTGAATTCACAGAAATCATTGTATTCTGCCTAGCTTCCTCTTAATGCATCATGTTTGGAAAATCAGGGTAACATAGGAATGACCTTATTTTTTTCTGTTCTTTGCCTTTCATCTATTTCAGGGTAACATAGGAATGACCTTGTTTTTTTCTGTTCTTTGCCTTTCATCTATTTTCTGAAATGGGTTGTTTATACACGTTATCCAGTTTCTTATATGTTAATAATGAGAGGGGAATTCAGTTCTAGCCTCTTTCCCATAGGTGGAAATAGATCCTGTTTTGAATTAGAGTGATCATCTAATCCACAGACATAGCCCTGAATCTACAATGGAAATATACTGAGCAATTTGTTTAATATTCTCTGTTAAATGAGTAAGAAATACATAAAATAATTTTTATTTTATGACAAAATATGCTAAAATACTGTTATATAAATATATTATTCCTTCTCAGATAATGATCAATAAACTAGTAAAGAGTAGGCACTGTGCTATAGAATATAATTAAAATGTTCTTATAAATGCCAATATCTGCAGAGATTTGGTGTTCTTATTTCCTCTATGGAACTGATAAAGTTAATATGAGATCTAAATTTAAAATCTAAATTTAAATTATGTTTAATGTGAAATATACATTTAAAAATAAAAAGTTTAGACAACAGAGTAACATTCACTATGCAAAATAAAAAAAAGCAAAATATAATATATTAAAGAAATTTCTTATTTTAAAAAAGAAAGAATCAGAGTAAAATAATTCTTTTTATAGTGAGGCTGGGCGGTACACTTCAGAAGGATCACAAGTTTGATCCCAGGATGGGCAAGTTAATGACACAGCTAAAACCCATCTGTGAATGGCTTGTATCTATATGCCCTCCCAAAATCTCATGCAGTCACAGGTGGGGGTATTCAGAGGTGGCTGGATTGAGAGTGTGTGATGCTGGGATTAAGTGTGTGATGCTGGGATTTAAGGTGTGTAATTACTAAATTAGTCCACTGATTGGTTTGGTATCATTCTGGGTGAGGATAATGGAAAGGCCTACCCTGAGTGTGAGTGCTACCCAGTCTAAGGGAACGTAGCCTGGCTAGAATATAAGGGACAGAAAAAAGGCTGCTGTCGTCCCTCTCTGCTTCATCACTACTTTGCTGGTTCACTACCTTCTGCTCCCCATGATATGTTTCTCCTCTGTGATGCCCTTCTGCCATGCCACCCTGTCTTGGAGCCATCAGACTATGAAATAAAACCTCTACACATTGTGAGCTAAATAATCCTTTCCACCTTTTACTTTGAGTGTCAGGTATTTTGTCTCAGCAACAAGAAAAGCAACTAAGATACCATCTCAAAAAGAAAAAAAAAGGTTTTTTGCAAAGTAAAATCTAGAATTCATTTTAAACCATCCCCAAAATGACTGCACCATTATTCATGAAGTTTTCTGCTTTAAATATTGATGTGCAACTTCCAGAACAACAAAAATCTGTCATGCTTATACATGTGAAGCAATAATTCCTAACAAAAATAATGCCAAAAAATAATTGATTAAAGTTTCAGAATAATAGTCGTATGTTTTAATGTTTCATGTGGCCTCAGTCATTAACAAAAACCTGGTATGATGCAGTCTATCATGATGAGACAAGTTATGCACTGGCCAGGTAAGTAGACATCCACTTTCCTAAGAAATTCTGGACAGTTCTGACAGGCCTCCTTTCTCTTTTTGACTGGAGTATCAAGCTCAGTTTCTTGTTGGACACTCTCACTAAATTTCATTTTTCTTAAGTATTCCTGCTGCTCTCATTTTATATCTTGATTTAAAAATTCATCACCGATTTAATTAACCTCAAATACCACTCATAATCCAGCTGTCAGAGCCAAGAACTGAGTAGCGGCTGGGAATACCAAAACAAAACAAAAAGACAGATCAACAGAGTTTTAAAAGGAGTGGAATGACAAATACAGAATACCTCCAGGAATGGAGAATTATCATGTAAGAACAAGAGTTTGATGCTTTCTCTAACACAGAAGCACTTTGAGTGATCAAATTCCACATGTAATTGTTTGGACGCTCTGGAAAATGCAGGCAGCACTGTCTGGTGAACACAGCAGATAGTTCCACATCTTGAAGATAATTAGGCAAGTTGGCTGGTGTTGTTTTCCAGCACATATTTTATGGAGAGACACAGTAATAATAAGGCAGTTTTATGTAAGCTTTATCCTTTATAAATCATGTACAACCATTTTTTTCTCAAAAGAATATCCCAAACTTCAAACTGTGACTCAATCGCTAATTATTATGGTTTCATGCAACGTAGGAGAATGAGAAAAAAAATTGCCCTAGGTTCAAAGAAAAATTTGAAGACAGAGATTGAATTTTAAATAAGAAGGCTATTAGTATTTACAAACAATCTGGCTTTGTAATATTTTGAGTTTAGAAACTGATATGTAAAAAAGCACATTAATAAAACATGAAGTATGAAATTCTTATCTCCTGGAATGAAATGTTCAAATTTTCATCCCTGTCCAACCTGTTTATCAATCAAAGCCAATCTTGGGTGATGGAAACGTCTGCTACACAGTAGTATTTCGGTGAGGAATTAACTGTTTAAAAGAGGAAAACATTTCCTAAAATACTATGTTACTGCCCTCATAAAATATCCTTAAATAGGTCTGACTTTCATTAACAACAATAGAAAATAGAACTCAATAATTAAGAAGCTACACACTACTGGCATATACAAGCTGTATGACCTGCAGCAAAACACATATAGGGATGAGTCAGTTCCTCTTATTAACAAAAAAACCCCTTAAATTATAATGTGTAATATTTTCCTGGAAACATTAAATTAGGTAATATTGGTTAAGGTTTTAGAAAAGCACAAGGTAAAGTATAAGCACTATTGAGTATTTCCTACAATTATTATTTGCCACAACACACACAGCATAGGGTCTGAAGCCAGGAAGAGCAGCGGGAGATAAAGAAAACTGAAGAATAACAAGAAAGAAAAATACATACTAAGATTATGCTTGGAGCCTGGGACCAAGTGGAACCATAGCCTAATGAGCTAATGGGCACCTGGAGCCCAGAATGCTCTTTATTTATAGTGTAAGACAAACAGGAAGAGAAGGCGCATAACTAGTGCTACGTGGCCTTGGCTGAACATAGAGTGATTGTCTCATGATTGGGCCATGTGCAGAAAGGGAACAAGGAAGAAGGATACATAATGTAACTGTCTGCTGGGCCTGTGCCACCCAGGATCTACAATCAGTCTGACTATCTAGTCTATGGAGGAGAAAAGAGTAGGAATTAGATGAAGGGCCATCTTCAGGCTAAGCCCACAGCAAATATTAGTAGTATTGTTGCAATTTTTATTTTTACTATTGCTCTCATTTCAATAAAGAATTAATAGATACAGATCCTCTTGCATCTTAAGTATTAATGGAAATGGCTTTTGAAAAGTAATATATTTAATAGGTATTACTTTAACTCATGTTCTAAATCCATTCTGAGTAGTTATAGAATTGAATACCAATGAAAAAGGCTGGGCATTTTACATACTTTTAAAAATGTAGTTTATTCTATTCATTTCAATAAGCTATGAGGTTTTATTATATTCATTTTTATCTTCAAATGAGGTTTCTGAGTTTAATCAAACTGAATGATCACGTTAAAAGCATTCTGTAACTCCAAATCTGACCATTGGTTTCACTTAGTGAACAGCCGTTGCTAAAGAATATACTGAAACCCTGCTCTTCATCAAGAAATGACAGTGAATTTGTCCTTTATGAAGTCTGAAAGGGTGATGAAATACAAACAGTGACAGGTAGTAATTTACAAAATAAAACATATAATTCAATTTACTTTTATTCAGTAATCTTCATTAAAGTAAAAATATATTATCAAAACTTCTTTCAGACTTCAGAAGAGTAAACTGAATGTAATTGTGCATACCTGTACATTGAGGTAGGAGAATCTTCATTTGCAGCCCAGCTTAAACAACTTGGTGAGAACTTGTTTCACAAAAACAAACAAAAATAGTGAGCTGGGGTAGTTCAGTAGTAGAATGCTTACCTAACATTTATCTCTAGCACCCTCATCCCAACAACTTCATGTTAGACTTCATGAAGGTAAATAATTGTACAAAGTATATTTAATCTCCAAAGATAATGGAGAAGAAAAAGAGGGCTTTAAAAGTATGATTATACAATTTAATTCAAATTGTGTAGCTAAAAGTTTGTAACACACTTCAAAAGATTTTTTTCAAGGAATAGTTTACTTGTTTTAATTCAATGTGTCCACTGAGTTGATTTTATAATTGAGAGTGTTTGTTTCTTACCTTCATAGCTCATCAATTTAAAAAAAATCTTTATAAACATATGTTTTGTCTATTTTATACATTTGATGACCTTTATCACCTTAATTTCCTTAATTATATAAAAATCAATGACAGTGTGAAGTGACAACCCACAATGTGGGAAAAAATTTTCACCAGCGGTCCCTCAGACAAAGGTCTACTATCTAGAATCTATAAAGAACTTAAAAAAATCAGACCTCCCAAACTTAAAGACCCAATCCAAAATGGGCATCTGAAATGAACAGACATTTCTCACACAAAGAAGCAGAAATAGCAAATAAACATATGAAAAACTGTTCAACATCACTGGTCGTTCAAGAGATTCAAATGGCAACAACACTGAGATTCTACCTCAACACAGAAAGAATGGCTGCTATTAAAAAATCAACCAATAACAAATGCTGGCAGGGCTGTGGGGAAAGAGGAAAACTGCTCCACTGCCGGTGGGAGTGTAGACTGGTGCAAGCACTGTGGAAATCACTATGGAGATACCTCAAAGAACTAGGACTGGAAGTCTCATTTGACCCAGCTCTTCCCCTGCTGGGGATCTTCCCTAAAGAATTAAAAGACTCATACCAGAGTGATATATGTGCACCCATGTTCATAGCAGCACAGTTTGTAATAGCTAAAACTTGGAAGCAGCCCAATTGCCCATCAACTGGAGACTGGATAAAGAAAATGTGGTTTTTTAAAAATAAGTAGAAGTAACACTCAGCCATAAGAAACAAGAAATTAGAGACATTTATAGCTAAATGGATGCACATTGAAGCCACTCTTAAGTGAAATAAATAGGACACACATGTAAATACCAAATAGTTTCTCTAGTGTGAGAAACTGAAAGTGTAAATAAGGACTAAAAGGTATAATAGATAATGTGAAATAGGAAGAAAAGGGGTAAAGGGGAAAGGGAAGTAGGAGGGGTAGGGGAAAGGAAAGAAGGGAATGGAATTAATATGAGAAAATAAAAACATGGAAACAAATCTTTGTAAATAGGGAGGGATGGGGAGGGGGTTGAAGGTAGGCCAGGCGAAGGGGGAATAAATTTAAAAAAAATCAATGATTTTTTATCCCCAGATCTAACAGGTTAACAAGGTCAGGTTAGAATGGTTTGTAATATCATAAAAAGAAAAATGACAGACAATTGTCTATTTAACTATTAGTTATCTTTCTGTCTAACTGTCTATCTCTACGTTTGAAACATGTAAGTCTACATAGAGGGTCTAAAACTTAAGTTACAGTAATTTTAATTTGGGTGCACTCAGAAATTTGCAGACATTCTGAAATATCATGCCAAAATATTTCCTTTTTAAAAGATAGGGCGTCCTTAGCCCAAATGTGAATCTTCAAAAAAATAAATCAAATTATAAGTTATAAATTGCAAACAAATACAGTAATACTCAGTTCATGAATACTTCTACTTGTGGACAATTTGGGTAAACAGAAGTATTCAGCAAAAATTTGCTTCCATTGGCAAACTCCATACCAGGTAACAAACAGGATCCCAGCCAACTTTCCTAGAATAGTGGCATGAATGAAGTTCATGAACTGAGGTACCACTGTGTAAATTTCACCAAATTAAAATTTCACTATTAAAATCTTTTAGTCTTAAAATTACATTGTTGGTGTACCCTCCCTGAGTATTTACATGTTGAAGCTGCTGGAGGTGGCTATTCTCTGTCCATACATTTCTCAGACCCTTCATGTGGTTCACCTTGATCTGGATACGGTTAACATTAATCCACCTGGAAAAGAACACTGAACAGGCTAGGAATCATGAGCAAAGTGCAAGTCATGTTTGCAGCATAGTCAAGTCCTGCCTACTGTGCCTCAAGTTGAAACTGTGTCCAATTTGGCAATTATTTACTAGAAGAAATCATTTGGTCCCACATTTAACAAAGGTGACACTTAACAGGTAATTGTTTATTATGATATGCTGGTATTTTTATAAGGAAAACATCAATAGGGTTTCTAGTGTTAATATTCTCTAGGATGTGTTCCCAGATCTCATGTACATGAAAATAAAATTTAAAAATTCTCCCTATGAGGGTTTTATGTAGGCATCTTTCTAGTATTACACAAAGATTTTATTTAAATATAGCTTAAGAAAATATCAGTGTCTCAATTATTATTGCCAATTCTCTGTGTGTTGAACTGCCACAGAGAGCAGCCAGATTCATATTGAGTTTTAAAAGCAGAGGGAGCTTTGGACTCTGATCAGACCCATCAAAGATGCAAAGCAATTTAAAAAGGACTCTCTAGAGTTATTGTAATGAATTATTTTCAGTGACAGAAGAAAACATTGAATTACATGGATGCTAAAATAAAATCAACTAGGCAAAATTCTGGCTAGAAAGCACCAAATGAACACGAGATATGTATGATATGATGAAGATCTACATGAAAACCTATAGCATTATTATTCAATATAGATTTTAATTCTTTCCACACTCAAACAAGAACAGTGTTAAGGGACCACGTCCTCCCCTATGATTACACAAAGCTGGATTTATCCATGGTATCTTAATAAACAAATATGAAAAAAAATCCTTTGGAGGATATTAAAGAAAACTATTTTAAGTTTTATGCCTGTAAATCCTGCCTTAAACTATAGTTTTGAAACATCCACTGGCTCTTACTGAAAACACTGATAAGAATTTCACACAAAAATATGTTAAAATTTCTTTCCAAAAGAAACATCTCTGTTGTCTAAATATTTCTGTTTTCTGGAAAAAGACTGGAGGCACAATGAAGGACAATACCTGAGAATTAGTAAGTAAAAATAGAAAACAAAAGCCACCATTTAAATAGTCATGATCATTTAGTTGAGCTGAAAATACACAACAATAATAAAATTTTATTTTAATGATATCTATATGATTCACATAGAGTTTAAATATATTTTACCTGGATAGCTAGTTTCTATGGACAATAGGTTTGGGCAAGTTTTGAGAAGTTTCATGCATCTTTTGTAGTGCTACTTTTATTATGTCCTTTTTACTCTTTAAATCATTAAATATAGCCAAAAGCTGTATGATGAAAGGCTTTAGTCATTGGAAGGAAGACGCTATGCAGAGCAAGAGTGGAAAGATATAGTACAGTTTAGAGTGGAGTATCTTGTTAAATAATTTGGAATTCTTCTGTACAGGAGGCCTGCCAATTTTCCACTTATTTATATATTTAAGCCTTTACTTAATATTGTTATAAATGCATGAATAATTATTTTATAGTATATGTTATACTTCTATACTACTTGATTTATTTTCTTGTTTAAATTATTCTAAGTTTAGGCATCAGAAGCTCTTTCATTTGGCTATGTCTTTTGACACACACACACATAGTTATGGGGTTGTCTATGTATGTTTTTTAAAATTTAGTGCCTTTTTAAAAATAGTCAAGGTTTCCATTCCTGACACTACCACAAGAAAGTTTCATCAAGATGCTCAAAGGTCATCTTGAATGTTTCTTGTATAATAATCATGCATATAGCAATCCTTTCAAAAGAATATATTTTTCTGTAAAACTAACTTAAAACCTGTTTTACAACATAAAACTATATGTACAACACTGATTAATTGCTGTTTGGCTCTGTGCATTATTATTATATCTGTGGCAAAGTAAAGGTTTTCATTTATAATATCCAATTGTGCTAAGTGCCAAGGTGTCACCAAATCTATTTTCTAGACAACAGTCATAAAAATGTTAACAAAAGTGCCAAGGGCTGACTTTTTTCTGGATAAGATACTGACATGATAATCTTATATTTAAAATAATTTTTATTTATTTTTTGCTTTGGTGTGCATTTTGGTCTTTTATAATTCCTCCTCTTCTAGTTTACAATGAAGTCAGTTGATGCAAAGGATTTCAAGGTACAATGTTTATGTATACTCAGAAACTGTTGTCTCATAAAAAAAAAAATTCTGGTGTTCCATGTGGCTATAACTATTGAAAACACTATACAAACTTAATGACATCACACAATTTACTTATGCACTTATCAAATTCTGGTTATATTTTAATATGTTTAAATTTATATATGCATAAAACAAATACAATATGCATTAGTCACTTTCTCATCACTGAGACAAAATACCTGAAACCTGTTGCTTAAAGAATGAGAGGTTTAACAGACTCACAGTTTCCAGTGGGTCAGTTATTGGTTGCTTGATTCCAAGAGAGAAACAGCATGGTGGAGGGGCAAGGTGGGGAAAAGCTGTTCAATTAATGGAAGCTTGGAAACAAAGAGGGAAAGAAGATGGCAGTGACAAGAATATTCTTTTCCAGGCCACATTCCTTGTGATGTTCCCCTTCTGACCACTCAACACCTGGGAACACAAGACTTCCAGGATATTTATATATAAACCATAACACATAATAAGATATAATAAAATCATTTCAGTGTGAAGGAGAAAGAAAGGAGTAAAAAAAGAAAAATCAAAGCAAACTTTGGTTCACTCCAGGGAAAATTTCTTATGGAACAAGGATAACTCAGGAATAGTGAATGATGATCACCTCAAATGGTGCCTTCAGAAATAGAGTCACATCTTTAAACTGAACGTGGTTTGACTCATTTATTCTGGTGCCAGGTGTGTGTCTTGGTGATAACAATCCTCTGTGTAAAGTGAAGGGAGTGTCCCACTAACCTTTTTGTCTAAAACCTTCACATTTAATATCTCTGTAAAAACATATCCCATAAATGCTGAGGATTCATCTACCCACCATGAAAAAAAAGTCAGTCTCAGCAGACAAATAAATTAAGTTCAATTCCATAAATATTTATTGGGTGCTCAGTGTATTCTAGACCTGGTGGTAAACTGTAAGGATACAGAGAAAATTGGTAGTTCAGTGGCATCTAAAGATTAAACATCAACTACAGTGTGATATCTAGCTCCTTAGAAGAAAATGACCAAGGAAAGACAAGTGCTGTAGTGGAGTATAAATCAGTCTTCTTCAGAGGATGCAGTGGCAGGGCTGGAGTGAATGGCTGTCATGCAAGTAAGTAATTTACATTCTAACTTCAGCAGAGCCCTGACATGTAGTGCAGAAGGGAAAAAAATGACGTGCTTGATGTTGCCACTGTGGGTTGCCAGCTTCAGTCTGGACAGTAGTGGATGCTGAGGGGACCATAACAGCAAGAGGTCATCAGCTGTCCAGTGGCTTTGGGTGAAGGACACTGGGGGAGAGGGCTCAGCCTTGTACATAGAAGCATCATGTGACCTACTGGAAAGTGAGAAAGACCAAGGGAAGAACTACTCAGCACTACCCATGAGTATGTATGAAACTGGATACCAGAGAGGGAGAAAGCTCAAAATTGTTGATAAATCAAGTCACATCAGTAGGAAGAAAAATGATTAATGACATTTCCCTGACAACGTTGAACCTATAAATTGACTAGGCCTGGGAAAAATAATAAAGATAATGTATTAAATTGTATCTGATAGAAATCATTAGAAAAAATATAGAAATGTATGTACGATTAATTAATATGTAAGTGGCTTTATGTTTAGCTTTAATTGTTAATATGAAAATACTGTAAACTAGAAAGGAAGTCACAGATATCAATATACATTTGTTATAAGAGAAACTATCTGAATAAATTCTGTGGTCCCTTTGTGGGAACATCTTTTTATTATATTACTTTACTAACTTGTTTCAGGCCAATTGGGATGTAGTAACTAAGCCTTTTAAGAATCCCCTCATCAGCTTTACAGTATGAAATGTCACATTATTAAGGCACAACATGTGATTCCAGTTTTTACTGTTTGGGAAAAAAATGCATTGTCTGTGAGTCAAGAAAAGGTGCTAAATGGTAATTAGTTTGGGCAGGAAATCTATACTGGTGTTCTATCACTTTCCCCTGGGAAACTGATATTAGGATGACCTCCAGTCATCCACAGCATATCAACTGTTGTCTGGCAACTCGTATCTTGAGAAATTCCCACAAATTTTCTTCCTGGGGAAATATTACTTATTCACATCTGTTTCCAAGGTTGTTAAGAAAGACAGCTTTCCCAGTGCTTATATGAGGCACTGAAATATGCTCTTCTAGACAACCCACAATGTGGGAAAAAATCTTCACCTGCTCTTCCTCAGACAAAGGTCTACTATCTCGAATCTATAAAGAACTTAAAAAGATCAGACCTGCCAAATTTAAAGACCCAATCCAAAAATGGGCATCTGAAATGAACAGACATTTCTCAGACAAAGAAGTAGAAATAGCAAATAAAGACATGAAAAAATGTTCAACATCACTGGTCATTCAAGAGATGCAAATGAAAACAATGCTGAGATTCCACCTCACTCCAGAAAGAATGGCTGCTATCATGAAATCAACCAATAACAAATACTGGCGGGGCTGTGGGGAAAGAGGAACCCTTCTCCACTGCTGGTGGAAGTGTAGACTGGTACAACCACTGTGGAAATCAATATGGAGATACTTGAAAGAACTAGGAATGGAAGTCCCATTTGATCCTGGTGTTCCCCTGCTGGGGATCTTCCCCAAAGAATTAAAAGAATCATATCACAGTGATATATGTGCACCCATGTTCATAGCAGCACAGTTTGTGATAGCTAAAATTTGGAAGCAGCCCAAATATCCAACAACTGGAGACTGGATAAAGAAAATGTGGGTTTTTAAAAATAAAATGGAGCCATAAAAATGAGCCATAAAAAATGAGAAATTAGAGACATTTATAGGTAAGTGGATGTACATTGAGGTGATACTCTTAAGCGAAATAAATAGGACACACATGTATAAATACCGAATAGTTTCTCTGGTGTGAGAAACCGAAAGTGTAAATAAGGACTAAAATGTGTAATAGGTAATATGAAATTGGAAGAGAAGAGGCAAAGGGGAAGGAAGTGGGAGGGATAGGGGAAAGGATAGAAGGGAATGGGATTAATATGAGAAAATGGAAAAATAGGAACAAAATCTTTGTAAATAGGGAGGAATGGAGGGGTTGAAGGGAGGGCTGGGCAAGGGTGAAAAATAAGAACCAAGAGAGATTATGTAAAGGTGCAAATTTCCAATGATGAATGTCATTATATTGTTTACCTAAAATGTACCAATGATTAGAATGAATAATCGATAATGCAAAATAGAAAGAAAAGGTCCAAAGGGGTACGGGTAGTGGGAGGGGCAGGGGAAAGGAAAGAAGGGAAAGGAAAAATGCTGAGAAATGGAAAAAATGGAAATAAAGTCTTTGTAAATAGGGAAGGGTGGAGGGGGTGAAGGGAGGGCTAGGAATGGGGAAACAATAAGAACCAAGATGCATCATGTAAAGGTACAATTCCCAATGAGAAATGTAATTGTGTTGTATACCTAAAATGTACCAATAAAAGAATTTAACAAACAAAAACAAAGAAATATGCTCTTCTTTAGCAGAATGTGACTCATTATTTTTATGAATATTGATGTGACTAGTAAAGTTTTCTTCTTAATTATGCAGAAAAGGAGTAGCAGAAGATAGTTGCGACACGTGTTGAATGATTTTATAGAAATATTAATTTCTTAGTCTATATTGAAATTCACAACACTGAAACAATAGAAATAAAAACTTGACCTTTACCTAGCTCCATGTATTTGTGTTTACAAAAATAAGTTTATGACATTGGAAAATCCATATATATACAATCAAACAAACTTTAAAATTGTCACTTCTACTAATAATTGTGTTTGTAAATAAAAGACTTACACTGGGGATGCAGTTCAATGGTAGAGCACTTGTCTAACATGTGCAAGGCCCTGGGTTTAATCCCCAGTACCACAAAACAAAACAAAACAAACAAAAAAGCTAACCTGTGCTCTTAAAAAATATCAAGGTCCTAAAAGACAAAGAAAGACAGAAATTTACAGGCATGGTAGCAAGTGCCTGTAATCCCAGAATTTAGAAGGCTGAGCGAGGAGGACCACTGAGAGTCTGAGGCCAGGCTGGGCTACATAGTGAATTCAAGGCCAGTCTGAACTGAATAGTAAGACCTTGTTTCAATCAATCAATCAATCAATCAATAGTTCACTATCTCTGTGTAATGATTAGAAAATCTTTAAATCACTAAAAATTATTTCAGTTCTCTTATTCAATATTTAATTTCTGGTCAATTTTAACTTCTTGGCTAGAAAAGATTAAAAAGAAAAGAAAATTATATATAGCCCAGATAAAATGCTAGGTTTTACTGAAAGATTGGTTTACACTATAAATATTTATGTATAAAATTTCTAATAATTTAAAAATAACCCTAAATTCTGATATGCATGTTTAATTAATGAATACAGATATGCTGTAGTGACTAGATATTGTGCCTAAGAATATTTTTAAATGATATAATTATAATGACAATATTTAGACACTTTATTCAGTTTTACTACATTCCCAAATCATTATATACCATTCATTTCTCGAATGAATACAACAGAGATTCATGGATATTCAACACAGTCCTGTTCCCTATTCTCACCCTCTGCATAAGACTATCATTAAAACTGCTATATTGTTTTACATTGTATTTTTACCTGGTCTTCACTAACTATCTTGTGAATTACTCAAGGTTAGTGGCTATTTTTCTCCAAAATTTGGCACAGTAATGTCTATGTGAGGGAAGTCCAACATACTGTACATTTATATAACCAGAAGAAAATGCATGTGTATAATTATCCCATGTTTGCTTGTTTTTCAAATTTGACAAGCATGATTTTAATCTATCATGGAGATGACATTATTTACAGACAAGAAGAGAATTAATTGGGTTTGTAAAGAAAGAGATATTATTAAAGAGGCATTATTAAGGTTTGTAAAGCAGAAATTATCTCTAGAAATTGTTTTCAGTATTATGTATTTGGTAAAGAGTAAATGGCATGTTTTTCACTATCTTTCATGAGAGTATATAGGTCAATACTAGATGACAAAATACGTGAGGCCATTAATTTAACACTTTATTGCTTCACTGTATATTCAAGAATACAATAGCACCAACTGTATTGCCTAGTTCAAAATAGGACTCAAATCAATATTTTTATTAGTTATTACTGCTATATTAAAGTAGTTCAACTTGGTAAATAGTAAGAGTATCTGCTGAATTGAACACTTTGCTCAGCCTTGCATGTAGCAATTTAAAAGATAATTCCTTTTCTTTCTGTTTATAGCCTAGTGAAGAAAGCAACTAGTTATTAGGAAGCTGAAATACATGGTGGTAAGCAATGTAATTGGGTAAACTGCAGCAAGCATTTTCAGTGTAAGAAGTCTTCCTCAAATAACTGATGCCTATGGTGTGACATAAAGAATAATGAGGAGTTAGATACTTTAAACAGAAATGATGACAGTACATATAAAACTACAAATATTAATGTGATTGAATCTACAATTAAGAAAATATCATTGGCTGTGTTTTGAAGAATTTTGTGGTAAGGTCACACAAAAGTTTCTCAAATAAAAAACTGTTTCACAAAACTGCACAAAAGAATGTGATTGTGTTACAGTAATATTACTGAGACTAGAGAGAGCAGTTAGACTCAAGTACCTGTAACAAAATAGTCTTATCAGGACTGGGTTCTTCTACGTATTAGAAAATGTGTTAAGGATTAATAATCATCCAATTTTTTGCTTCAGCAGTGCTGGAGTTATTGGTGATATTCTAAAAGATAATAAACACAAAAGGAAAAATTTGTAGAATAAAATCAATTGAGTCAAATACAGTAAATATAAGGTGCTTTGAAATATTAAAATTCAGGTAACTTATAGCAAATTATTTTTACATATTGAGATAGGAGGAAGACCTCAGATGAATATATTTCCTAGGAAATACCATCAGTCTTTAGAAAGATGAAAACTAAATACACACTCGTAAGAAAATTCTAAAAATGAAAATATAGATATGGAAAAATAGTTCACATTCTCAAAAGAAACACTAATCAACATTGTTAGTGGTTTTGTTTATGTAGAAGCTTAAGAAAAGCAATGAAATCAACAAGTCTTTTTCATGGAAATTGGTTCCCTTTGATAGATATTCATTCAGAGTTCAGAGTGGGCAACATTAAATATTATTTAGCTAAAAAATGTATTTCAGTACTACTTCTATTTTAGATGGTTAATATTCATATAACTAAATAGCCTGCTGTCAAGGTTAATTTACATAACCAAAAAGAATATACTCAATATGTTCCACAGAAGATATGAAAATTATATATACATATATAATAAGAAAGGTAAAATACTCATGATTTTACTCAGAATAAACACTCATATTTCTATGTCTTTGAGAAGCGCAATTTGCTATAATAAGAATGAGAAAATATATGTAATTCCCTCTATATATGCTTGATCAAACTTTTTAATATCTGAAAAAACATCAGGTACACAGAACTACTGCCCTTGTGATTCTTGCTTGGAATTAAATCTCCCACAGTACAAGGATATCTGCTTACTTCATTCTGAGTTTCAAATGTCAACCTTCTCCATTAAGCTTTCCCTTGTTAGTTTAACTTAAAATGTTACCTCCACTTCTAGCCCTTCTTTATTTTTCTCCTGACTCTGCTCCTCTCTTTTATTTTTCTTTATTGTAATAAACATCTTATAACTGCATATTTGTTCACTGACTTACATTGTGTGATACTCTTTAAATTAAGATAATGTTTTTATGGGTCTGTTTTTCCATTAGATGGAATTCACCATATTTTTTTTTATCATACTTTATAAAGTCACTTATGAAAGAGGACTTCCAAAACTTCTTCAGAAAGTGGCAAGAAAGATTGAGTAAGTGGGTTCAAAGAGAAGGGGAAGTATCTTGAGGTGAATTAATGGCAAAGTGTCCTTTGCTGTAATTTTTAAATTTAAATAATCACCATATATTTTAATTGCCCCTGGTATATTAAATAAACACTATGCTATCTTTAATTTGATATTTGCTATTGGAATATATAGGCCAGAAATAAAAATATTTAGGGAAATTATATCTTATTAATCAGTGTTTTTTTTCTTGAAGGAAGCTTTAAAAACATATCTCTCTTTGAAATCAGTATATATTTTGAAATCAATATATTTTTTGAAATAATATTTCCAAAAGTGTTTTCTCTTCCAAATTTCCTCTGAGATAAACCTTGCAACTAAAATTATAATTACAAGATCAGTGAGGTTACAATGTCAGTGGACACAGCTGGAACACCTGGTCACCAACACTGCTGCTGAAAGCAGCTGCTGACACAACTGGAAGCCTTTGACACTTTTGGATGATCTGCCTTGGTGAATAAATCCTGTCACATCCTTATTGTCTGCAAATGTAGCTCAAGACTCCTAATTAGCAATTTCTTCCTGTTGAGGGAAAGATGTTTGGGTAGACAGACAGACACATGGATAGATAAGGAGCAGGTCTGTAGTTGGTTCTGAGGCAGGAAGATCACAAGCTTAAGGTCAGTCTGGATACTGTCTCAAAATAAGAAAAAAAAGAGTAGGGTGGCTCTGGATACAGTTTAGCACACTCTGGGTTCATTCTCTAGTATTGAAAAAAGATAGGATTTAATATTAACAATAAGAAAGAGGAAAATATAAAATGCCAATGATTCATTTTTAAAAATTGTCAATGGTCCGGATCATATTCTGTTATTATTGCATTCTAAAGTAAAAATGTTTGAAGGCAAAGATCAAACACTATTCATCAATACAATCCCTTTCACTCTGAACACAAATACTTTTTCTAAGATTTTAGAAGTAAATGATTAAAATTTCAGCGCAAGAAGAGCAAAACAGCAAGAACATAGACAGAATGGCAAAATAGAGATGTAGCAAAATTGAGGAAGTCGTGAAGAATCACAGATTTGCTAAGATATTCCATGGCATGATAATAATGAGAAAACATGAACACATTAGACATTTTTACTAGTGCTAAGTGGGACCAAGACAACATTTCTTACAATAAGACAAACTCTCACACATAAACATTTACATATATGCATGTTAAAATTATGTATTCATTGTTTCTTACTGAAAAGAATGATTCTCTATGTATGAATATTAATAATTTTATTATTTAAAATAATCTTGTGTAGGAAAGATTATAGAGATCTTTTACATTCCAAATCAGGTAGCTCCCTCCTACCACTAAAATTTTAAAATGTTTTATCATAAATATTGATATATGATTGAAAGTTCAGTGCCATATGCTTTTGTTTTCTATTGTATGTTCTTACTGAATAAAATATAAAAATATTTATTTTAATATAACTTGTTACTTGCAAATCTACATTGACTAAATGAATTGGGAAATTGTTTTTACATGTCAGGTTAAAGGTATTAAAATCAATATATAATAAGGAAAATAGATGTAGATATAAAAACAAGGCTTAGTTAGAATTCACAAATAAGAAGATGGTAAAAGATGACTAATATATGAGCCCATATAACAAAGAATATGTGTTATCACTTCTGGTATGGGTAAGACAATTTGTTTCTTCTATTTATCCTCCTTTGTGTATCCAACACATACTTTGCCTTACAAAAATTTTACAAAGAACATAGTTTTATACCTACCAATAGAAATGGGATTTTGAAAGAGGAAAGGGCTAAGAGAAAAAGGAGATAAATATGGAAAGATTATGTTGGGGTTTTTTGTTTTGGTTTGGTTTGGATCTTTTTGCAGCATTATGGGTTGAACTCATGTAACTCACTGATGCACGAGGGTGCCACACTTGCTTTCCTACAAGGAAACCAATGATGTTCCAGACAGGTGCTCAGGTGAATGCATGAAGTAATAGGTTAGCAAGAAGGCTCTTTCCTCAGTAGAGAACTCTGCATCACTCTGCTGCACAAAGGAAAAGGTGTCCTCACAACATGAAGAGACAGCATCCCCAGTGGCAATTTGGGAAAAATCTGTAAGCAGCTAAAGATGCAGGTGTGGGTGAGCAAGTGCAAACCGAAGTTAAGAATAATACTCAGCTGACGAACCACAGTTCATAATTCACAAATGGGTCTGTGTGAATAGCTCATGAAAGACACCAGGAATGAGTACACAATGCTGTGGAAGGGAGAGCTCTACACAACATTTTCCCAGTCAGGGCTATCAAGCCAAGAGTCATTGGCGTGGACAGTAATGGACTTGCCAGGCAATTCCAAGGACTCAAACAAAATTGGAACCATAAATCTGCCCTGCTTGGCAGAGTTACGGCGTTTTCTCCTTCAGAGCTCAAGAGAGGGAAAAAGTTTTTGATTATACAGATCCAGTATGGGAGTGCATTTAAATGAAAGAAGAGAGCAAGAGAAGAAGAGAATTGAAGATAAGTGTGAACTGAAACGACCAGCCATAGTGATGAATTTTGTTAGGAAAATAAAATCGAGAAAAAAGTGATAATCTAAAAATGTATGGTGGGTTTTAAGGCTGAAGTGAATGAAGAAAAATGTGTTTAGTGGGGATAAGTGTTATCAGACAAATTAATGGTTTAGAATGTTGTTCAGTTTAGGGAGATAATAAATCCTGACTGAAGTCTCAGGTGTGGTTCACTGAAGAAAAATAAAGTCAAAGATATCACTACAGGAAAGCTTATAAAATTTTGAAGAAACTAAAGTTGCTCAGCATAAAAGAATAGAGAAAATAAAATAATAAAAAATGAAGTGGCTATTATATTCTCTACAGAATGCAAGAATATATATGGAGTCAGGAGATGTATTTATTAAGAAATAATGAATCCTAAATGTTCTAAAAGTTTCCATCATCAAAATCTTTTGTATTCATATTATTTTAATTGACAGATCACAATTTTATTATATTTAGGAATTACAAAATTTAATATACGGACATTTCCCCATTTAATGACCAAGTTCCGTTCCTGCCACTATGTCCTTAAATGAATTGATTGCTAAATGAGGAACTGTGTCTAGTAGTATGTGTATTACAGCATTCTGAATGAAGAAATGGTCACAGGATCTCCAAGTTGATGATTTTGCTTTTATTTGCATAAAAATAAGAGTAAAAATTTTTATTTGCATAAAAATTAGAGTACATGTGGTACTCTAATGTATAATATAGCATAAAACTACAGAATTATACAGTGTAATTAGCAAAAATCACAGTACTGTACCACATTGTTGTGGTGTAAGTCTGAATGTGGGTCATAAGTCCAAGCTTATTGCTTACATAATAACCAATTATCTGAAAACTAGGATGTTTCATCTCTCATACCTCAGATATCTGCACTACAATTTTCATATTGAAATATTTCAAAAGCTCCATAGAATATTCCTGTTTTCTACAAAAAATTGAGTAAAACTGGATTAATTTCCAGTTTGTCCAAATGTAAGATTAGGATAGCCAAGAATTTCCACAAAGCTGTTTCTTGCTTTAATGTTCTCTCACCAGTGGAAGTGCAACGACTTACTCTGTAATTGGTTCAGAGGTGCACACTGATGTGTAACATGTTTTTACCTTAATATACAAATTTTTACCCCAAGATTTACAATATCTTCCTTTTCACATTGGGGAAAATAATCCATCGTATTCTAGACAAGCTGTCACCAAGTGTTTGATACCAGGGACTGGTTTTGTGGAAGACAATTTTTCCATGAACAAAAGGAGAGGAAGGGTTGGAGGATGTTTCAAGTACATTCAAGTTCATTTATTGTGAAGTTTATTTAATTATTGTTAAATTGTAATGTATATTAAAATAATTATATAGCTCACAATAACAGAATCAGTAGGAGGGAGCTCTGAGCTTGTTTTCCTGCCACTAGAGAATGGCATATAGGGTGAAGGAAGACAGTGATAACACAAATTGTGTTGCATATGTCCATTCTACCTTGAAATACTGCTTTGATTGCTGTCAGTGTAGAAAGCACTGTTTCACAAAACGTCGGATGTTGGAAGTGGAGCCAGACTTCTCAAAGTTTTTGTGACAACCACAGGATATTCCCCTTTGACTTTAATCCAGAATGTATAGTGATTTGAAGTTATCTCAACATACATTGAAGGCCACCCTCATTTGATATCACAAGATCCTCTTCGAACAAAGAGTTGATTCACTAGGCTTATTCACAAATAGGGCATGGATCAATTCTTTTCCAATTTGCATGTCATTTTTGGTTGGGAAATAATGCTCAAACTGCTTTGAAAGCTGAGATGGGTAATCATGCAACAGCTAGAAAACAGAAGCCTGGCTCTCAGACTCTCTCAAAATATCTGCTAATGTTTGAAACATATCAAAAACCCAGTGTTCACTCATCACCTTCATAATTCCCATTTGGCTTTCAATGCAGCCACTGTGCTGACTTGAGTGCAGTTGTCATTCTCCCTAAAGTGACAGATTGAGTTTATTGAGGAAGTTGAATATGTCACACAAGTAAGCAAGTTTTGTTAACCATTCTGTGTCATTTATATGTGCAATCAGTGGTGACTTTTTCTAAAATAAATCTCTCAACATTTCTCATAACTCAAAAACCCATCTGTCTCCCATTTGTGTATACATGGTGTGGACTTATATCTATCTCCTCATGGAGCCATGTAAAGAGACATGAATTAATGGTATATACTTTAATGTGTAAATAATTTTAATCACATCCTACAAAACATTAAGTTCAGTTGACATTTTTTAACTAGCCAGAATTTCTCTGTGGGTGACACAATGTTTTGACTCACAATCACAAGCAATATCCTTGACATGAAAAATGAAGACAGAAAGCCAACCACTCATGGATGCTGCTCCATTTGTACATATACCATCACAAAATGATGGATCAAATTTTCTTTTCTTTTCTTCTTTTTTTGATCCTGGGGATTGAACTTGGGTCCTTGTGCTTGCGTAGCAGGCGACGAAACCACTGAGCTAAATCCCCTGCCCAAGTTCTCTTGTTATGTAAGTAGTCAAAGACTTGAATAGCTCTGGAGCTATAGTATTGGTAGGCAACAAAAGTACACATGATTTAACCTCATGAACACCCTTCTGAAAATATACCGCATCAAAACAAGAATTATTGCCTTGCTCTCAACATTGGTAGATTTATCAACCTGGATTGTGTAGCAGTGACTCATTAATCCTATCTGAAAATTGTCTCGATATTTTCTGCTATTTCAACAATAATTATGGTGCTAGCCAAAAGAAGAATCCATGTTACCCTTTGAACTGCAGCCTTTCCTAAGTTTTATGACAAATGTCTACGGTAGCAACAAGATTGGCTATTCACCAATAGTAAAGGTGTTCTTAACTTTAAAGATGTGGTTAGCAACTAAGCATGATGCTCTCAGTGAAGACACATTTGATTAAGTGATAATTTTCAATAATTGCATTTGTTTTTGTTTATGTTTACATTATATATTTTTTGAAATACTACAAAGGCTTGTCTTTTAATGCAGGGTTCTTGCTCAGTATGTGGCAAAGCCATTTTGAAGGCTTCATAGCTTCATTGGATAAATGGTCACCACATATTACACATACCATGCTTTAAGAATAGAATCCCTTGGTGCATTGAAGCTGCAGTTTAAGTAAGATTTTTGGCATTTTCTTATTTATTTATTTGTGTTTTATTTTTTTGAGACAGTTTCTCACTATACAGTTTAGGCTGGTCTTGAGTTCACACTTTAGGCCAGGATTGTCTTGAAATCAAGGTGATCCTCCTCCTTCATCCTCCCAAGTGCTAGGATTACAGACCTGCACTATAACCTCAGGCCAACTGACATTTTCTTTTAAATGAAGCTTTCTCTTTTAGAACATTTTAGCATCTTCTGGTGTCTAATCATTGAGTTATTGTTTCCTTTTCAAAGAAGCTCTCTTGTGATGTTTATTTTTTACTCATTTGTGGCTAGTATTAGTTTATGGGCTTAACAAAACTGTGCCTGAGACAAGTATGCATTGTGGGAAAGAGGTTCAGTTGGAAGTGGCAAATAAAATAGTGTGCAGCCCATTTGTGGACTAAAATGAATGCTGGATTCTGATTTAAATCTTTCTATTAGTTGCAGCTGTACAAATGAAGTAGATCAACTCACTTGCCATTGTATAACCCATTGCCAGATGCAGCTTAATTTTCATTTGCCCCTCCCTGATAATGTTTTGATATGAGTCTGGCAACAACTGACTTACTATTGTCTCTAGAGTCACACCTCTCTGCTAATGTTCATCTATATTTCCAGCTCCTCCCCATTGCTAGCATCACTGCCTCAGTTCCACCTCAGATCATCCTATAAGGAAGGGATGACATAGATCCCCTGAGTGCACAGTTAACAGCAGGGCTCACACTACTGTGGGAATCTAATTCCACAGATATTCTGTCAGGAGGTGGAATTCAGGCACTAATTCAGTGCATAGGGAGGGGCTACAAATAGCTATGAATCTGTCCTCCCTCGCCTGCTGCTCACCTTGTACTGTGCAGCCCACTTCCTAACTAGCCACAGACTTACACTTCTTTGGAAAAAGTTATTCTAGATCACTAGATCCTCAGAAAATACTAAGGTTGAAGAACTCTGATAAATTTTGGCATTTACCTTCTACTTTCTGATTTTATATTAGTCTGGATAAAGCATCAAAATGTTTCCTGGATTTTATCCATCAGGTTTATCAGCCAAACTTTATCAGTATTATTGCAAAAAATGATGGTCTGTGAAATGCTAGTATGAGCCTGTATGGAATGTCTAGATGGTTAAGGTATTTCTAGACTCTGCAAAGTCCTGGTAATTGAATTAATACAAAGGATGGCCTGTTATGTCTTCCATGTAAAGGTAAATGCCTTCTGAGAGTAAACAGTACAGAGACAAACCATTTAGTAATTCTGTTGCTGAATGCCAGTTGCTTGGGTCTGAATTAAATTATTATCTGGACTAGCAATTATATCTGGCATCACTCTATGAATAAATAACAGTAGTTTATTGTAGTTTATTCAATTTTTAAGATACATCAGGCAAATTAAATGTAGATGCAATAAGCATTACCACTCCTGAATCTTTACAGTTCTTTTTGGTGGCAGTAATCTCTGAAATACCATGAGAAATGTTATTCTATAATAATAGATAAGTAGAGCCAAGCCACAATGCCATGTATTCCCTTGACCTCTCTAAACTTCTATGATTGGTTGACTCTAGTGACTTTTTGATTCTCCAGAAATAATCTTATTTCAAAATTACTTTCAAGTAACCTATGCAAAAAAATATTATTTTATCTTCTTTACTGTATGACACTCATATAAATGACTTCATGCACCTTTGGAAAAGACAAGGAGATATATTAGTGTGTAAGTTCTTGGCTGATTAACAGAGTTATTTCTTCAAGCATAAATAAGATCTCTCTTTTTTTTAAGAAGTTCTAATTTTCTGATCTATCTCAAATTAAGAATTCTTTGAAGAATAACTTCTCTATGTTGTGGCTTTATTAGACTTCTTTTAAAAAGTATTTAGAGCTTTGCTTTCAAGTAAAATTTTAGTTGAATGCCTGCCAATTTCCGTTTCAGTGTTAGTATATAATCCAATGGCAATGATCTCTGAATGTCAAAATAGCCTCATGGTGTCTTTGAAATAATTTTATTTTATGATAACTATGCTTACCTTGTCTCTATCCATTAAGTGGCACCAGCTGACCTTGTAACCGTAGGATCTACCATACTTAATGAACTCAGGAAGCCCATTTTAATGACATAATCTCAGTCATTTTACTTGAGATAATGTTCTCATAGTGCCCTTCAAAGACATTAGGATTTCCATCACCAATGTATTTCCCACATATTTTTTAATATATAAACGTCCAGACTAAGGTAATGTGTGAGCAGCTTATTAAGCCTAAACTGTGACTCTCCCACATATATATTTTGAAATCTTAACCCCTATTATGACAACAATTGGAGATGGAGCCCTTTGTTAGGTATTTAGGATCATACTGCTTCACAAGGTTGGATACTCTTGGTGGGATTAGTGGCCCAGAGAGAACTTTCTTCCTTTTTCTCCAATAGCACACATGGAGAACAGGCCACATGAAGATACAATGATTGGGCAGCACACCAAGGACAGAAGCTTCATCAGACACAGCTCTCCAGAGTTCTTGATTTGGAACGTCTCAAAAATCAAATCAAATCAATTTAGGAATTATCTAAAAAACTATTGCTATACAATAGGAGAAACTACTGACTATGTTCCAGGAGACCTGAATCCAAGCGACTAGAAGCTCTCCTCACATCACTCAAAGCACAGTTTACATAGCAGACAGGAAGAAGTATTTTGACTCTTTTCATGACTGCTTGTTATATATTAACATTGTTTTTAGGGAAAATCTCACTTGTTAAGTGGGCTTATCTATATCTGATTAGATTAATTTTGCTGAATCATGCTGACAAGGACGTAGTGCTTGTGATAATCATCAAGAATGCTCCTGAAAGAGAAACATATTATTGTACAACTTACTGGTTTTCAGTAAGTCAGTTTTCAATAACTGACTCAGTTCAGAATTATTCCTATATTTATATATATGAACATATATATTCTAAATATATGTATTTATATATGGTCAGAATTATTCCTATATTCACCTTAATATTGAGTTTATTTGGTTAAAGTTATTTAATTTTTTTCCTTGATGAAACAGTTTACAGTAGTCTAGCACTTATAAAAACCATCTATGTTTACAGAGACATGTGAAGTCACATACTCAGAGTATCAGTGTCTCAAATTGTTTGTCAAGGGAATAGGTGGGTATTTGTACCAAACAGTGAATAGTGCATAATTTCTGGATTAAAGATGCCTCAGAGTACAAATCCAGTGGTCTGTGAACTTCTCTTTCCACTTACCTCAACTGGGAACCTTTTCTTTTATTAGGGCCCCACTCCTCAATGTCAGTAAAGGCACGATGTCAGCAATACCTAATATATTTTCTTTGTTCTCTTTCTTAGTTCAGCACAATCGGAATGTGTTTCTTCACAGATTCCCTAAGACCCACAAAGGTGAATGAGCAAAATCTTACAATGCATTTAGCATGAAAGATTTTTCTTCCTGATTTAATTTTTTCCTTGATCCAATGACATTAGTTACATTTTGATGCTAATTATTGGCCAAAAGGTGATGAGGATTGAAAGGAATGGGCATAAGGAAATTTTTATTTCTTTGTAAAACAACTACCTCTCTTAACGTCAGAATATGATCCTCTTAAAATATGATCTTACATTATCCCCGTTATGATTTTGAAATGAATATGATTATGTAAGGCGTTGAGAACTGAGGTTGGAATTATTCTTATATTTTTATAAATACAAATCATGACTTGATATAAAATGTAAATTCTCTTTAGCACATCCAATTTGTCATACAATATCTGAAATATTATTACTTAAGGGGAATTAAATTTTTACAAGAACCTAAACAGTGATTCCTCTAAACACATTTTTAAAAAGATTTATTTTTGTTTATACTCATATTCTTATGCTCTTCTAGACTTCTCTTTTAAACCCCTCCTTCAACTCCCTCCCCTCCTTATTTACAAAGCTTTATTTCCATTTTCTCTTTTTCTCGTTTTTTTTCTTTTCCTTTCATCCTTTTCCCCCCTCCCTCTTTCCCAATTCCCCTACCCTTTTGAAAAATTTCTTCCTATTTCACACTATCTATTTTACATTTTGGTCTTTATTTACATTTTATGTTTCTCACATCAGAGAAACAATGTGATATTTACATGTGTGTCCAATTTATTTCACTTAAGTGTAGCGTCTCAAAGTGTATCCATTTAGCTGTAAATGTCTCAAGTTTATCCTTTTTTAGGCCCAAGTACTACTCCATTGTGTTAAAAAAAAAAACCACATCTGTTTTATCCATTCATCAGTTGATGGGCATTTGGGTTATTTCAAAGATTTAGTTATTACAAATTGTTACTATAAACTTGGGTGCACAAGTATCCTTGTGGTATGATGCTTTTAATTCTTTTGGGAATATACCAGTAGGGGAATTTTGGTAGAATAGGACCTCTAATTCTAGTTTTTTGAAGAATCTCCACACTGATTTCCACAGTGGTTGTACCAGTCTGCATTTCTCACCAACAGTGGAGGAGGGTCTCTTTTTCCTCACAGCTCTGCCAGCATTTGTTGTTCATTGATTTCTTGATATTAGCCCTTCTTTCTGGGGTGAGATGGAATCTCAGCATTGTAGTTCTTCTAGATATATGCAACTGCAATGATAGTTCTAATAAACACTTTAATTGATGGGAGTTAAGAGATTTTGTGATGGACCTTCAAGAAGCATTTTGGTGTGGAAGTCGTTGTGAAAGAAGCTTAACCAGAACATTCCTAAGACTGATTCTTACCTTTCAAGGCCAGTGTGTTAGAAATGTCTGATAATGTGATGCCTTGAAAAAAGGGCAGAAGTTTTATAGAATATTAACAAGAATTTTAATTAGACATTTAAGGAATGGTTATTCAAAAAAGTCTCTTATGTGGGAGAAATTATTTGCACATTCAACAGCATTTGGACTTATGGAAGTGAGAGGGAAAGAAGCAGATAGGTCTGAAGATTGCAGAGGTAGGAAAGGTAGCAAGGCCCTTCTAAGGCCAATGGAAAATTTTTAACCTTTCAGTTACTCTTCCATCCTAATCTGTGAAATTACAGTAAGAGTGTGCCTTAGACCAGGAAAATAACTGAATTTATATGCTTCATTTAAGCGATGATTTTGTGGTGAAAACCAATCATTGCATCTTAATTGTACTGGTAGGTTTTACTTTATTTTATATTATTTTTGTGATCTGAAAAATGTGAAAGATTTATATGTTAAAATGATGTATGTATTTTAAAATTTTTTTTCGTTCATTTCTGCTTCATTAAATCCTTGTACTTTAGCTTCAGTGATGGTAAAACAGAAAATGAAAGGAAAGAGCCTTCACCTTTACTTTGCATAATAGCTTTTTCTAAACACACTTTTACTCAATGCCTAAGCAAAGACAATTGTCACAAATTGACTGTGAAAGTCATCCACTTGAGAAAAGAGTTTTCTGATCTTCAGAAGCTAAACATCTCAAACTCATAAAAACAGAAAGTAAAATGATGGCTGCCAGGGATTCAGGAGAGAGGGGAATGGCAAGTTAGTGCAGTCTGTATAAAGTTTCAGCTATGCAAAATTACGCAAAATGAAAGGATATGGGGATTGTTAAAAATAATGTGCAGTATATCCCCTGCAAAGGCATGGTTCACAGTTCTCGGCCTCAGTCATTCGCGGAATTTTTCCTTAGAATCTAACTAATAATTGTTCGTGCAAACCCCCACAATTTTGCAGAAATCGTAATTATCCTCTGCAATTGTTTCTTTGGGGGGGGGGCGGGAAGTTTACAAGTAGCTAATCTTAGAGCGTTATTCAGTTCTCCTTGAGGCTGATTGGCTGCCCTGTAACCCATCTCTGCCAGACGCACCAGCATTCCTGCATCAGGACAGATTGCTGTAGCTATCTAGGTTTTATTCTTTTTATAGCCCTAAGATCCCACCAAAACACCCTGTACCTTCTAACGATTTACTAATACAGTATTTTATTAAATTAAATTACATAACTATGGGATACATAGCATATTTATGGTTCAAAATATAAAAATAGACATTTACAGGCATTTTTCTGTCCATATCTGAAATTCGCTGTTTCTCTCAATTCATGGGTGCTCTGGGAACATAACTCTCTCGAATTTTGGGGTCCACTGTAGAGTAATACCTCTGTTCATGAAAGCTTCTGTTCACAAACAATTCATTTCCCAAACAGAAGCATTGGGCAAAATTGTGTTTCTGTTCATGAGCTCCACACCAGGTGAGGAACAGCGTTACAGTGATCTTCCCCACCAGAACACGAACGTGGCCATCTCCCCCAGAACCACGAATGAAATTAAGTTATTGAGCCAAGGCATCACTGTACTGTATACTTTAAAATTTAAGAGGACAGAACTTGTGTGTTTGTTTGTTTTTAACAATGGAAAAATAAATATCATAAGAAAAGTTTGTAGGTGAAAAGGAACAAGGTTAACTTAGGAAAGTAAAAAAATTCTCATTATATGGGAACATTATTTCAAGATTCATTCACTTTCCACTGATGGTTTCTTTGTCTAGTTGTAGATTACTGTAAAACAAAATGTCTTGTCAGTTTGGCTACAAGAATAAATCAAACGGGACACAAAACACTGAGAACACTACTATTGACTAGTCACATGACATGGTTGAACAAATTGTGTTGAATCAGATGAAATACAAAAAAAGAAAGTCATCATTACAAAAATATGGAAAGTTCATACCTGATGTATTATCAAGTAACAATATATTTTTACAAAAGGAGATGTCTCATTGATGAACACAATATTTGAATCAAATTTTAATACAGATTTTTCAAAATGATATTAGGATTTAAAGGAAAGCCACATTTTCATAATAGATTCTGTAACATTAATAAATAAATTCATGTATGTGAAACAAGAGAATTTACAACTTTTCCTAAGGGATCATTTGTTGAAAATGGTAGTTTATCTTTTATTTGTCTTTGGTGTGTTTTGTAATATGCTGTCAATAACCCCACACCACAAAAAATAAAATAAAGAAATAAAATGGGGATTCTAGCATTTTAATAACTATCAAAAGAAAAAAGTTTATGAAGTAACAGTTATACATGGAAAATAAATCTGGTATTCTATGCCACAGTAGGGTGACTCAGTATTTGAAAGAAATTGGATAGTTTCTATGACAAATGAATATTAAATGAATGAGAAGATTGATACACTTGTCCTGATTTAAACATTACACAATGTATGCATATATTAAAATGTCTCATAGTATTCCATATATAATGTTTATTTTTTATATATTTTTTAAAATTACAAAATAGTTTAAGAATCAATGTGAGATGAACTTATTCATTGATATCCCAGAACAACATGAATTTTCAAGAAATTAATTTCAATTAATTACTCTATCAAGTTCATGAGCCACAAATAAAATATTTTTTTAAAAAAGGTAATATATCATCTGTTTATAAGTGATTTTTTGAACTTATTTTTGCTCTTTCTTTTTCCATTGGTGAGGTACTGATGTTTTTAGATAAACAACTAAGAATTATATTTATTTGTCTTCTATCAACCTGGAGTATATAAATGATTGAAATGCAAACATATTTTCAGTCATAGACTGAATTTTATCTTAAAAATTAAAGTTTTTAAGAAAATTGAAATTGTTCCCTAGTTTTTAAAAAATCTTAAATGTCCTTATTTATATACAAAATACTTGAAGCATAAGTTTAAACAATTGATGTCAATCAATTTTTTTCAGGCAGTTGTTCAGATATAAATAATTGTAGTCACTTTTGGAGTAGTTTTGTGATATTTAAGCATTTTTTTCTGCTTATAGACATGTTCAATTTAATTTTCAGTAAATTATGCATGCTTTAGTTGTTTTCTCAAATATTTGTACTTTTTTCTCTTAGATAATTGAGAGAAATTGACATCAGTTGTTAAAAAGTGTTCTTAAAGTATTTGTATGTAAATAAGGACACAAGATTTTTAAAAATTAAGGAACAATTTCAATTTTCTTAGGCACTTTCATTTTTAACATAAAATTCATACTACATTAATGATTCTTATATTAATCTACTTAAACATGTTTTCAGTACATGGCATGCATTTTTATTCCATGTTTAAAAAGCTTTTTCAGTGGCATTTTAAGCATTATTTGTAACATTTTATTTCATTGTATGCTACAATTTGAAGCAATTTTTGCTTTAAAATCTTGATGCTATTGAAAGCAGCATGTGCAATTTCAATTCACATTCAGCAACATATTTAGATGTAGAAGATTGAGCCAAAAGTCAACAAATACCTATAAAATTTAAACTTTGCCAAAAACAAAACAAATCCTTAGATTCTGATAAATGGATTTTTAATGACTGCAGTTGAATAAAATTAGCAAAAATCATTTCTGTGGTACAAAATTATAAATAGTATCACTGGAAACTTGTGGAAATTATTTAAATATGATTTGTTCCCCCAAGGCCTCTTGTACTGGAAGGCTGTTTCCCAGTGTCACAAAATGGTAGGTCTTGGAACTTTCCAGAGAAGGATCTAGTGAGAGTTTCTTAGGTCATTGTAGGCACTGCTCTTGGAGGAAATTACTATAGTTTTCATGGAACCTTGGTTAGTTCTCAGCAGAAGCTCAAAACATACCAAGCCTTGCATTCCACCACACCCTGGCTTCTTCTCTTACTGTGTAATCTCTCCCTTTTGCATGCATTCCTGTTCTTGTATTCTTTCTAATGTGAAGTACTCACTAGAGTCAAGCCAATTTCAGAAGCCTTGTCTTTGAACCCCTAAAACTGAGTTAAATAAATCTTTGCACATTACCCAGCTTCAGATATTTAATAACAACAACAGAATAGGACAATACATCTGATTTTAGAAATACTTCTGACTAAATTTTTATTTTGAACAATTTGTCATTCTGACCAATATATTGAATCAATCAGATCTTTAATAGTTATTTCACATATGTTTATGCAAAATAGTTCTACATTTGCTGTTCTCAGCCCTAATATTCTAAGTTGCTAAACAATAAAATGTTATTGAAGATTATTGCTCAAAAATTACCTTTTTGTTGTTAATCATTGAGTAGCATGTCAAGTTCTCAGAGTGAAATACAGTTCACATAGTTGGCACTTTTATTATTGGTAGGACTTTAATTATGAAAAGGGATGATAAAATAGAAAGCTGAAATTCATTTCTGTTTTTAGCAGAAGTAATAATTAAATCCATGCTACTGATATGTTTAATTATTTTAAAATATTTTAAACTTTCTTTTCAGAATTGAATATTTAAAGACAGTGGTAGATGACAGGAATTACTTTTCTGGTAATTGTTCACTCCATCATATAAAGGATAATTTATTATGAGTGATACTCTCATGATATGTGAACATGATATGCTAGGTTGTAAATTTAAAGTAAAAATATTTCCAGTGGAACAACCTGCAAGTTTTCTGGCTTACTTACCTCTCACCTTTACAAAAAGAGTTTCAGGTTAAGGAATCATTAAAATTACATAATCCTGACTAAAAAACAACCAAAAAAAACCCCTCTATTGAAATCTCTCTCTCTCTCTCTTCCTCATACATCATCCATTTTGTCTTTTCCTCCTTCTTCTCTTCCTTTTTCATTTTCCTCTCCTCCTTCTGCATTGTGAATATTGTGCTACTTCAATGATATAAACAACTTTAGAAATGCTATGTACCTTAAAACATCTGCATGACATAGTAAAATCTTAGGGTGAACAGTTTTATCTTAACTTATAAGAATATATGTATTTCCTCCCACTGTTCAAACAGGGTCAATTTCAAAAGAATGCCCTTAATATTATTCAGTTATTATTTTTAAATGCAGAAAAAATGCTGTTTGAAGAAGCACATACTTGTATGTTGCTATGGCTTAGATTTGGAATGGTACCCGTAAGTGTCATGGGCTTTTGAGAGGTGGTTAGATCGTGGGGCTGTTACCGTCATCAGTGGATTACTCTACTGATGAGTTTATAGCTAAATTTTCTGTTAGGATGAGGGTCCTATTTAGAAGAGGTATGTTTCTGGAGGTATACCTCTGGAGGGTATTTTTCTCCCTCCAACTCTTCTCCGTTTCTTGGATCTCTCTAAACTGTGCCACCATATCTGTTATCTTTTCAGTGACAATATTCTGACTTAGCTTCTGTTTCATGAAGTTATTTTTTTAGGTTATTTTCAGAGTTCTTGCTCTTTCCCTACTGTATTTGTAGACGAAGCACATATTTTTACCCTATTCTAGTGGTGGATTTTCTTCTCCCTTTCTTCAACCACAAAGGGATTTCACTATACAAAGAGGTAGCAAAATTATTCTCAGTGAGAGAGTTTGGAAGAATCAATCTGGGTAGAATTCAGAATTTGAGTGGAAAATTAAAAATCTTATTTTCATTCATGAATGAAAATTCCTTACCAACAAATAGAGTCATATTTGAAACATTCTTTTCACTTTTTACAAAAAGTTTTTTGTTTTTAGTCATCCACTAAATTGTTTCTCAAAATGGTGGTCATAGCACAATTTTCTAACTGCATTGAAATAATCTGTCATAAAGATTTGTTGATAGCTTAGAAAGTGTCCTACTATACCAGTGTGAGATTGTATAGGAGCTAGCACATGCTCATGGTGACACTCCTCTGTGAATCTCAAAGAATTATTTTTAATAACAAAAGTTAAAGTAACAGACTAAAAACAATTGATAAACAAAATTTATGGAAGAAAAACATTTCTTTCCATATAATTTTATACAATAAATGTTCTAAAAGACCTTGATTACCTTAATCACATGGGCTATCTAGAGTTTTTATATCTAAATAAAAGGGAAACTTTGAACTCCCCAGATAAGTAAAACGCTGGGCTTTTTGAAGGTCCTTAATAAATAGAAAGGGTTATAGTACATTATGCCCCAATCAATGCTATTCAGTACTGTTATTTTCCAGACAATAAATGTAATTTTTAGCTGACGTTGCTAATGTGGAATACTGCACTTTTCAATTATAAATGAAACATAATCCTATGGCTTATCACTGAACTTCCAAAACAGGGCAACTGAGCACACATAAACAAACAAATAAAATGACAAAAATGAGTGTGGCAACACCAATGTATCCCCCTTATGTACTTTCTAAATTTTAGAAATACTTAAAAACATCACTGTCTAGTTCCATAGAGAATTCTATCTCACAGTGCTCTAGTGATAGCTCATAAATTCTCTGGCCAATAACATCTGTTAAGTTCAAGACAAAACCTTGTGGAATATCTAATCTGTACATCACTGGGCTGGAAGCAAAACTACAGAGAAAATCAAAATCTAGTCCAGCCGCACTCACACTGGGTACCCAAGAAATCTTCTTACATACCCATCTACTATTTCAATGCTGGAGGGCAATTTTACTCATTGTGATAACTATTAGCATGCAATTAATTTATTTAGTGTTGCTTTTGTTCGTGTATTTTTAAAGGTACAACCTATTCAAGGTATTTTAACCTATAAATCTACCACTCACTGAGCTAAAGTTTAGCCTCTCTTCTGTGGTAGGGCCCCTCCTGAAGCAATGTGGTGAGGACCTTTTTCAAACAAAGGAAAGCAACATGGTAGGATCAGTTCCTATGTACACAGGTGTAGTTCTGGTTTGGTTCTGTAACATGAACGGTACCCAGTCAGGCTGTAGGTTACCACATAAGGGAGGCAAAGAAACAAAAATTGTATAAAAGGAGAAACCCCACTGTGCTGGATGGCTCAACCTTTGGTTGTTAATCTGCTGAGTCAGTTCCAGCATGAGTAAAGCTACTTCCAGGAAAGAAAACCCTTGGTGTCCCGTCTCTCTGTGAGAGAATCTGCCTACATTTCATGGGTGGTCATCTGGAATTCGGAGATGGTGCATTTTCATCTCCTTTGTCACTGAGGTGTGAACCTCAAAGCACCGGGAGAAGCAACCCTGTGTGGCACCAACAGACCATTTTATCTGTAGAGGACGCTAGCCCCTCCTAGTGTGCAGGGATGAGTATCCTGGATGCACAAGGGAGCCAGTGAGGCTCAGGAACCAGTTCAGGGAGTTTCACCTGTCAGACTGGTAGGACCCCGGGTTTGTCTTGGTAGATCTGTCCCTAAATGGGAGGAGTGGAGCCTATCACCTCCCAGAGTTCTCCACGTAGTTCCACAAGGAACAAAACCACAACTCCAGACAAGTGGACTGAGGCGTCGGAAGCGGCGTGAATAGGGTTATGGGGCTCGAGGGCTGGGGGCAGTTGGGACATGTGTCAGCACCTCGGAGTGGCCACGGGTGACAGCAGGCATCCTGTGGGCTGCAGCGGTGAGGGGCCCATGGAGCTCTTGCGGACTATCATCACCTACCAACCGGCCACAGGCACGAAGATGTGCGAGCAGGTGCTAGGCAAGGCTTGCGGCGGGAACTCGAAGAAGAAGCGGTCCCAGCAGCCCCCGAGGAGCCTCAGCCGCAGGACCAGGTGCCCCCGGTGGCCCCGCACAACCATCACCACCACTTGCACTTGGGACCCGAGATCTCATGGATTATTGTTGATACCATGACCAGAAAACGCTACTGCCAGGGCAAAGTGTTGGGAAAGGGTGGTTTTGCAAAGTGTTATGAAATGACAGACTTGACAAACAACAAAGTCTATGCTGCAAAATTATTCTCCACAGCAGAGTAGCAAAACCTCACCAAGGGAAATGATTGACAAAGAAATAGAGCTTCACAGAACTCTTCATCATGAGCATGTAGTGCAGTTTTACCACTACTTTGAGGACAAAGAACATTTACATTCTATTGGAATACTTACTGCAGTAGAAGGTCAATGGCTCATATCTTAAAAGCAAGGAAGGTGTTGACAGAGTGAGAAGTTTGATACTACCTCAGGCAGACTGTATTTGGACTGAAATACCTTCATGAACAAGAAATCTTGCACAGAGATCTCAAACTAGGGAACTTTTTTTTAATCAATGAAGCCATGGAACTAAAAATTGGAGACTCGTTTGGCAGCCAGGCTGGAACCTTTGGAACACAGAAGGGGAACAATATGTGGCACCCAAAATTATCTCTCTCCCAAAGTCCTCAACAAACAAGGACATGGCTGTGCATCAGACATTTGGGCCTTAGGCTTCGTAATGTATACAGTGATGCTAGGAAGGCCTCCATTTTAAACTACAAATCTGAAAGAAACTTACAGGTGTATAAGAGAAGCAAGGTATACAATGACATCTTCATTGCTGGTTCCTGCTAAGAACTTAAGAGCTAGCATGTAGTTCAAAAATCCAGAGGCTCTCCCCAGTTTGGATCACATCATTCGACATGACTTTTTTTTGTAGGGCTTCACCCCAGAGGGACTTTCTTCTAGCTGTTGTCATACCGTTCCGAATTTTCACTTATCAAGCCCAGCTTTTAAGAAAGCTGCCACTGCTCTTTTTGGCTGCAAGAAAGACAAAGTAAAATATATTGATACACACAAGAGAGTGTCTAAAGAAGATGAAGAAATTTACAAGCTTAGGAATGATTTGTAAAAGACTTCAATAACTCAACAACCAAGCAAACATAGGACAGATGAGGAGCTCCAGCCACCTACCACTACAGTTGCCAGATCTGGAACACCTGCAGTAGAAAATAAGCCTCAGATTGGTGATGCTATTCGGATTATAGTTAGAGGGACACTTGACAGCTGCAGCAGTAGCAGTGAATGCCTTGAAGATAGTACTATGGGAAGTGTTGCGGACACAGTGGCAAGAGTTCTTTGAGGATGTCTAGAAAATATGCCAGAAGCTGTCTGCATTCCCAAAGAGCAGCTGAGCACGTCATTTCGGTAGGTCACCAAATGGGTGGATTACTCTAACAAATATAGCTTTGGATACCAGCTCTCAGACCACACTGTTAGAGTCCTTTTCAACAATGGTGCTCACATGAGCCTCCTTCCGGACAAAAAAACCAGTTCACTGTTACGCAGAACTTAGCCAGTGCTCTGTGTTTCCAGCAACAGATGCCCCCGAACAATTCATTAGTCAAGTGATGGTACTGAAATACTTTTCTCTTTACATAGAGGAGAATCTCATGGATGGTGGTGATCTCCCTAGTGTTACTGATATTCGAAGACATCAGCTCTACTTCCTTCAGTGGCTAAAATCTGATAAGGACTTAATGATGCTCTTCAACGATGACACCTTTCAGGTGAATTTCTACCGTGATCATACAAAAATAATCATCTGCAGCCAAAATGAAGAATACCTTCTTACTTACATCAATGAACACAGGATATCTACAACTCTCAGACTGACAACTTTGCTGATGTCTGGCTGTTCATTAGAATTAAAGAATCGAATGGAATATGCCCTGAACATGCTCTTACAGAGATGTAACTGAAAGACTCAAATGGACCCTATGAGACTCCTCTTTTCCACTGTGAGATCAACAGGGAAGCCAGTTGAGTGACCTAGAGCATGTTGAAGAAGATGGATAGCTGGTGATTCAAAAACAATTCCTCTGTGGACTACTGGACTGGGTGAAGCCAGACCTTGCTGAGGTGTACAGGTCTTGATTTGGGACAATCCAAGAGTGAACAGAATGTAGTTTTCCTCAAGATACCTGAAGTAAAAGGCTTTTTCAGACAATTTTTCAGAAAGATGCATTGACTCTCAACTTTTCTCTGTTGAGAGTATTTCAGCCAGAGGACTTGGTACTGTGAATATACTTCCTGAAGAGGAGGGAGAAGGGAGAAAGCTCCCATCTTGTTTAAAGGCTATAATTGGTGCAGCTTTTGGCTGCTTAACTGTGAACTATGACCATATATAATTTTTTTATTTTTGAATACACTTGTGGCTGGAAAAATGCATTCCTTATTAATAAACTTTTAATTTATTACAGCCCAAAGAGCAGTATTTATTATCAAAATGCTCATTTTTTATGTTGATCGTTTTAAATTGTTGGCAATAAAGAATATAAAAAAAACAGGAAAAAAATCCCACAACTCCAAAGTGCTGGGCACTAGCCAGCAAGTTGGAGTCATTGTGTGACTGCTTATGAGTGAGATGCACAGTGAAAAGTTTCCAACCTGACTAAAGGGCTGAAAGGAGTGTTGAGTACTGATCTGTGGCTCTGTGGCAACCTCATATGCCTTAGGGTGGCATAAGACTTCCTGGGGAATATGATCTCGGTCAGGGCTTGATACTGTACCTGCCAATGCTAAGAGATACCTGAAATATCTGAGAGGAGAGTGGACAGAAATGGAAGAAGCAAGTTATGCACTCTCCAAATTAGTCTCTCCCTTCCTACTTTTTCCTCTCTTGTGACTGAAAGTTGACTGTTAGGGGGAGGAGATGGGTGGAAAGCAGAGTACACTGACTCCCTTAGAGTATATGTTGAAGACTTTCAAAGGGGGATATTCAGGAAATTATGGTGTGAAATTAACTCTCAGAAAGAAATGAGGAGGGTTGAAGGGAGGAGAAGGGAATGGGAAAAAAGAAGAAGCAAGATATGTGATCTACAGATAGAAATTCCCTATGAATATTATTATCATTATGTATATCTAAAATGTACGAGTAAAATAAAAATTTAAAAAATAACTCCCAGAAAGCTCCAGATATTCTGTGAAATTGGTTGGCCATCATTTGGGGTGGGCTGATCCTCCAGGGATCACTTGATAAAGAACTAGTTAGCTGAGTTTTCAGGATTATTGTGAGCAATCCAACCCACCCCCTCCAGTTTCCTTACATTGACTATTGCCAAGACCTGGTCCTGTCTCAGCCACCTTGGCTGAAAGTCTGCATTGAGGAGAACTGAAAAGTATTATGGCTAGAGTAATGGCCACCTCCAAATGTCAGCCAAAGTCAAACATACCAATTCTGTCTGGAGAGTCAGAAGAGGTATGACCTCCACATGCCCCACTGTATCCTTCACTGTCACCACCACTGCTACCCCCACTGGAGAGGCCCTACCAGAACCAGTCCACCCCCAGTGTCATCTGAAGCCTCCCTGCAGATCCCTCCAATGGAGGCCTCCCTCTGAGCCACCCATTCTAACTCCCCACTTGTCTGTGGGTGCCTGTAAAGAAGATCCCTCCTGGAGCCCAACCCACCAGCACTGTTCAGGTGCCATGCAGATGCCACTCCAAGAAACATGGAAGCCCTTCCTCTATAACCAACAGAGGCAGGTCCAGGGAAGTGACCGAGTGTTAGTGTACCAACCCTTCACTACCCCTGACCTCCTTAATTGGAAGAATCACACCCTTCATATACAGAGAAACCTGAGGCAATTATTGACTTGATTCAGTCCATTATCTAGACCCACTGGGCCACTGGGACTGATTGCAGACAGCTCCTTCTGACCCTATTCAACACCAGAGTATGCTGTCACATCACCCAAGCAGCATCAAAATGGTAAGAGGATCATGTCCCAGTCAGAAAGCTAGATGTTCAAGAATATGCCTGAGGTCATTTCCTGAGGGAGGACCCCTAGTGGGACCCAAACACACAGTATGGCTCAATAGGAAGATATCAGGAGGGCCTTCTGAATGGCATTAAAGCCAGAGGGAAAAGGGTCATGAACATGAGTAAGACCTTAGAAGAACTTCAGCGGCTGGAAGAAAGCCCAAGCCAAGCCTACAAGAGGATGAGTGAAGTGTTCTATCTGTATACCCCCTTTGACCCAGAAGTGGCTAAGAACCAGTGGATGGTGAAGGTGTAGTTTGTCAGCCAAGCTCAGGGGGCATCCCACACAGACTTCAGAGACTGGAGGATTTCACTGTAATGAATGCCAACCAACTGTTGTAGTTTGCAAGAAAGATGTTTGTCAACTGAGATCAGGAGGCCTACTAGGAGGAGGGTCACAAGATGATGAAAAAGGTGGACTTGCTGGCAGCTTCCTTAGCAGAATGATTGTCACACTCCTGCAAGGATACATCCAGGGGCAAAGGGCAAAGCCAATGGAAAAGCCAACAGAGAAGCTGATAGGAGCCACCCCACCTGGGAACAAAGCACCTGGGACCAATGTGGCTACTGTCCAATATATTGGTGCTAGAATGATGAATGGCCCTGCAGTTATTGGCTAGAAAAATTTCCTCCTCTCCCTCAACAAGAGAACAAAATAGTCCAGGACCTATCCTAGCCAGCTCAAGGCCACGTGGAGTGCTGGAAGATGGCCACAATAGGAGAATATGAGGAGGACTAGAACAGACCAGATTTTATTTTGTTACCCCCTCAGTAATCTATAATCTGAATGTATATGAGGGGTGAGTCCATTGGCTTCACAGTAGATAATGAGTCAGAGCATTCTGTGGTGATCCAACCTGTGGCCTTTTGAGGAATCACTGGGAACTGAACATGCAGCCCTTTCCTGCTGCCCCAAAGATGTAAATTAGGAAACCATGAAGTCATTTATGAATTCCTATACCTCTCTGACTGTCTTGTGGCTTTAATGGGTTGAGATTTATTGGGAAAGCTGCAGGTCCAAGTAACTTTCAAATCCTATGGACAAGGTGCTCTGACTTTATGAAAACCAGAAGCAAAAATCATGACTCTTATGATTCCCCAGGGGGGAAGAATGGCACCTCTACAGTCTCACAGTGAGACCACAACAGGGACCTTAGTTTCCCTTCAGGGCTGAAGACAATCTGCCTGGATTGGCCTGGAATATATCTCCAGTAATTGTAGAGCTAAAGCCAGGAGAACAGCCAATTCACCAAAAACAATATTTCATTCTTCACAAGGCACAGACTGGATCCAGAAGCACCTGGAGATTCCTCTAAATTACGGAACACACAACTTAGCCAGTCACCTTGGAACACACCTCTCCTTCCTGTCCAGAAGCTGGGCACAGTTCAGGATCTATGAGCAGTAAACCAGGCCACCATCATCCTACACACAGTTGTTACAAATCTCTACATTCTTTTGGGTCTCATCCCTGCCAAAGTAGCCTTCTTTACATGTCTAGACCTCAAGGATGTCTTCTTCTGTATCTATCTGGCCCCATAGAGCTTCCCAGGTTTTGCTTTCCAGTGGGAAAATCCAGAAAATGGTGACAAAGCCCATCTGACTGGGACAATGGTGTCCCAAGAATTCAAAAATTCCCCTGCCTTTTTCAGCATGACACTAGCTACTGATCTGAAGATCCTTCCAATGGATCAACATGGCTGTGTCCTGCTTCAGTACTTAGATGACATGCTGCTGTCCAGAAGATCTTGGGAGGATTGCATGGAAGGAACTCAACAGATCCTTACTCTCTTGTGGGAAGCAGGCTACAAAGTCTCCAAGTAAAAGGCCCACATTTGCCAAGAGAGGGTCAAATACCTTGGTTTTCATTTGTTGCAGGAATAGCACAAACTCAGGTCCTAGAGGAAGGAGACAGTTTGCTCAATCTCAGTCACAATGACCCTGGCACCAGGTTCAAGAATGCCTTGGGACCAAAGGTTTCTTTCTTTTCTCTTTTTTTGGTACCAGGGATCCAACTCGGGACCTTGTGCTTATGAGACAGGCAGTAGAACCACTGAGCTAAATCCCTGGTTCCTCCAAAGGTTTATGTAGAATATAGGTACCTAACTTCTCAGACTTGGCAAAACCAATTTATGAAGGTGCAAAAGTGGGGTGAAAAAGAATCTCTGCTATGAGAGCAAGTGCAGCAAAAAGCCTTTAAAGAGGTCAAACAGGCCCCCACAAACACATAAGGCCTGAGACTTCCAGACATAACTAAGCCTTTCTTCTTGTATGTCCACAAGTGTACCAGCATAGCAGTGGAAATTTTAACACAGAAGTTGTGGTCATAGCATTAGCCAGTAGCATACCTCTCCAAGCAACTCAACACTGTTGTGCATGGCTGGGCACCCTGTTTGCAAACACTTGCAGCTCCAGCTCTCTTGGTGGCAAATGCTGACAAACTGACTATGGAACTAGAATTAACAATGAGTGCCACATTCAATACTTACACACTGGCTAACTAATGCCCGGATGGTCAGCTATCAGTGAATGCTATGTGAGAACCCACACATTCACCTAAAAGTAGTCCAGACCCTAAACCTGAAACTCTACTGTCTGTGGGCCAGATCATAGTTATATTGAAGTCCTGGATGAGGTGTTCTCCAGCCAACCAGACTTAAGGGACCTCAAGGACCCGAATGCTGAGTATTACACTGATGGTAGCTGTTCTATGAAAGAGGGAGAACATCTTGCAGGGTACCCCCTCATGACCCTGAATTCTGTCACTGAGGCTAAACCTCTGTCAAAGCGGACACTGGCACAGAAGCCAGAGCTCATCACACTAACTTGAGCCCTCCAACTGGTGGCAGAAATATGTGTTAATATGTACCCAGGCTCTAAGTATGCCTTAACTACTCTCCACCTACATGGGGCTTTATATGAAGAGAAGGGTCTAATAAAATCAGGAGGAATAGATATGAAGTATGGTAAGGAAACACTTGAACTCTTAGATGCTGTGTGGAGCCCTAAAAGAGAGGCAATCTTGCATTGTCAGGTACATCAAAGGAGAGACACCACAGCTGTTTGGGAAAACTAAAGCAGACTGAGAACCTCATGGCCTCCAGGGGAAACAGAATTGATGTCTATGACCACTGTACTGTTCCCTAGTCCATTGGCAGAATGAGACCCTAATTGCATACAACATGAGAGTATTTGGTTTAAGCCTGAGGATGGAAATTACCCCCCTAGGTGGATGGTGGAAATTAGAAGATGGACAACAGCAATCCCTGAGGCCCTGCCTTCAGCCTTTGTCAAAAAATTTCATCAGGACACCCATATGGGTCAGACAACTCTTGAGATCACCATAAGTCAGAATTTCTACATCCCATGGCTCTTTAGAATAGCCCGGATAATGTGTGAACACTGTGAAACATGTGCCCACAATAACCAGCATCAAGGACCTCCCTGGTACAGAGTGTCAGGATAGCCTCATTTGAAAATGCGGTTGTAGACTTCAGTGAGCTTCTCTGGATCTGTGGCTACAAGTATTTGTTAGTCTTTGTGTGTACTTTCTCAGGGTGGGTAGAAGCCTTCCTTGTCTACACAGAAAAGGCATCTGAGGTGTCCTGATTCCTTTTAAGGGAAATCATCCCTAGTTTTGGAATCCCTGTTACCATAGGATCAGACAATGGGCCAGCATTTGTCACAGAGGTGGTGCAGCTGGTGGCCAAAGGACTAAATATTACTTGGAAACTACATATGGCATACCATCCCCAGAGCTCAGGGAAGGTGGAACAAATGAACTGGACTCAAGCTATAGCTGAGCAAACCTTGTCAGGAGTAGTATCAACTCTTGCCAATAGCCTTGATGAGGATTAGGTCTAGTCCCACTAAAGAGGTGGTGTTCTGCCCTTATGAAATTCTGTATGAGAGACCTTCTCCTTTTATTAAGGTCATAAGGGGGTACTTAAAGGAGCTTGGAAATTTTACCTGAAGATAACATATGCAGGCATTAGGCTCACTCTACACCAATGGGTTAAGAAATGATTTCCTGTGAATCTTACCACAGACATTCACTCTTTTAAACCAGGAGATGCTGTGTGGGAAAAAGAATGAAATGTCTGGCCTCTAAAACTCCTCTGGAGGGGCCCATTTACTGTTCTCCTATCCACCCCCACTGTGGTCAAGATAGTCACCTGGATACACCACAGCAGAATAAAGGCAGCATCTTGAGACTGAGAATGCATCCCCAACTTGTTGCAACCATGTAAGCTAGTAATCTGGAAGAAACCAGCCATGACTTCAGAGAAACCATCTAAAGACAGCAGCCTTGCTCTACTCACTCCTGAGGCTGACTAGTCTATGCACAGTAGAAATCTGAGGGCACCACTAACTGGTAACACAAATGGACTGCCATCCCCTTTTTGTGGTTGACCCATCTGTTATGTACTGCCATTCTTTGTTCTTGCCTGTATTCAGATCTCTAGCCCTGATTTTCACCATAGTCCTTGCCAAGACCACCCCACCTGACTGAAAATGGGAGGAAAGATGCCTGATAGCCCTCACCTTTCTCTTGTGGGTAGAATGTTTTGCTATTATTGGCTGTTTTTATTAGAGGCCCCATTGGTATATCTGAGCTCCCACCCCACAATTCAACTCACATGCATAAGCAGGTCAGGCCAGAGAGTTACTTGGACTTTAACACACTCCTCATGCTAAGGAAAACTGCACACATAATAAGACAACCTATTCTATCTCCCAACAGGGGAGTCAATACACTTGTTTTGACACACAATACTCCCCAGGTGAAGAATGGTTAGAAGTCTGATCCTCCTGAGAGGATCTCTGATCACCTGTACTCAAATTACTAAACTAAAATGACCAATATCAATAGTTTTTGATGTGTATGTAGCTATAGGTATTGACCCAGAGTCATCTGTCTTATGAAAGAAATGGGCATGTATCATAGATGGCCTAAGGCCTCTTGACATGCCATGTAGAAGTCTAAGTTGGGAGCTAGAGTGCCAACTGAATGAAAAATACAAGTATGAGAAAAATGGTTTGCATGCCTATACATCTGAGTCCTTATGCCCCAGTGGAAATTGTGTTTCATGGGCTACCTGGCAAAAGGGAGACATGACAGGGCTCCTTCAAAAGGGAGCTGCTGGATCTGATCATCAATTAATGACCTGTACCTTAATTTTGCCATCCTTAACCCAGAAGATCCCAAATTGACATCTGGATTTGGACAGAGACCCAGGGACTGTGCTACATTTAAAAAGCGTCACTATTGCCCTTATCGCCATATCCGATCTTTCATTCTTTTTATGAGGAAACAGAAAGTAGTCTTTCTCTCATCTCAGCCTTAGCAGAAACTATTTCTAGACAAGAAATTTGTTTCTAGCCTAGCAGAAACCATAGTTCAGACTCTAAAAAGTTTTTCTTGTTATATATGCAGAGAAATCAACATGGAGAATCAATGGCATGGGAGGCTGGAGAGTTAGATCCCCTCAAACCTTGTAATGAAACAGAGTACTCCAGCCCTGTCTCTGGGGTTTGGTGTCTCAAGACCTCAATAATCGGAAATAACTGTCTTGTTTGGTGGGGGTTGGGGGGACAACTATTCCATGTCTCTGCAGCAACCCTAACATGTCTGGGCCAAAGGACTTAAAACTCAACTACACGAGAGACCCATTGGTAGGGGTCCCCAGATCAGTGTGAACCAAATTCTCACCCTTTGTCCAACTTGTCTCATCTCCAGAGGACCTGGGACAATGTTGACCCAGGCATTGAATGGTGGGCCATAGGCAAACTTTATTGGGTATATAGAAAAACAGCTTCTACTGTACCTCCCCCAAACTGTTCAGTGTCTTGTGTGTCAGGTTCAATTTGTCCATCTTTCTTCTTAGGGTTAGAGGGAGTCCAAGTGTATGAGGACAGAGAGGCTCAGAGAAACAACATTCTCTACAGACAGGCAATTGGAAAGATGACAAATGGCTCTCTGAGTGCATAATTCAGTATTATGGTCCTGGAACTTGGGCAGAGGATGGTTCGTGAGGCTATTGAACTCACATTTACATGCTGAATTCCATAATTAGATTACAAACAGTTGTGGAAATTATAACTAATGAAAATGCCAAAGCTCTTAACTTGTTATCCAAACAGCAAAATGGAATGTGCAATGCACATTCAAAGCTTCAAAAAACTTCAGAAACATATCAAAACTTCTTCACCTTAGATTACTTGCTTGCTTCAGAGGGAGGGGCTTGTGGAAAATTTTACCTAAGCACCCGCTGTCTACAGGTAGATGATAAAGGAAAAGTCATAGAGATCATAGATCAAATGAGAAAAATTGCTCACATTCCAGTCCAAAACTGGAAGGTTGGGACCCTGGGGAACTGTGTGGAGGTTGATTTTCAACCTTCAGGGGATTCAAAACCCTCATTAATGTTGAGCTCTTAGTTTAGGGGACTTGTCTAATCCTACCCTGCCTAGGTCCCTTGGTTATACATTCTGGCTCCAGCCTCACTGAAGCAATGGTTGAAAGAAAATTGGCCACTTACAGGATGATGTTGGAAATACAAACCTTTAAAGCAAGATGATACTCAAAATAGGGGGATCTGAGCATCAAAGTGGTGAATGTGGTAGGACCCCTCCTGAAGGTATGTAGTTGAGGACCTTTTCAGAGCAATGTGGTACAATCAATTCCTATATACATATGTGTAGTTCTGGCAGGGCTCTCTAACAGGAACTGTACCCTGTCACACTATATGTTGCCATATAAGGGAAACAAAGAAACAAAAATTGTATAAAATGAGAAATCCTGCTATTCTGGGGGCTCAGCTTTTAAATGTGAAGCTGCTTCCTGGAAAGAAAAGAAAATTTTAATTTATATGAATTATTATACCATGAGTAATATCTTGAGCTTTATAATAAAATACCTCAAATGTATTAAGCACCTATCTACAACACACATCTTTGGAATTCAGAGCATGAAATAACTCATTCAATCCCAGGGCTAGGCCAGATCTGCTAATTTAAAGATAATGAAACTGAATCACTAGTAATTGTATAATCAGTTAAAATATACCAAAATAATAAATAGTAAATAAAAACACAGTACAATGTATAGGCACTCTGAAAAGTAATCTCTTTAGTTAATCCTAGAAAGGAGAAGAGTGCGGTAAGCCCAGTGTTATTTCAGACAAGAAATTGATTATTGTGTAATACCTTTTGACCCTGTGAGCTTTCTACTGTCATTATTAATCATATAATAATTATTGTATATTACTTTTGAAAGAGTTGGTTGGGTTAAATTTGCTAATATTTGTTTGAAGTTTTTGCATGCATATTTGTAACAGATACTGGTCAAAAATATTATGTCTACATATGATTTAGGTATTAAATTAGTGCTTTATAGAATTAGCCAGAACATTTTGGATATGTTTCTGTTTTGTGGAAGACAGTATACAAAATTTATATTTTTTCTTCCATGAATGGTAGGTTCACTACTGGAACCATGCCTGCTTCCTTTTGTTGTAAAGCTATTAACTATCAATTTGATGTATTCTACCCTGAATGAGATTTGGCCATTTGTGTCTTTGACAAATTGATTCATTCCATCTAACCTACTAAATTTATGAGCATAGTTGTTCAAAATATTTCTGTATTGCCCTTTTAATATACATGGGACTGGTAGTAATGACTGTATTTTCATTTCTGAAGTTGCTAATTTGTGCATTTTTTTCATAGTTAGTTTGACTAAAGATATATTAACTTTATTTCTCTTTTCCCTGCACCACCTTTGGTTTTCAAAATTTTGTTTAGTTTTTCTGATTTGATTTTTCTGAATTCTGCTCTAATTTTTATAATTTATTTTGCTATTGCTTTAGTAGAAAATTGTTCTTTCTGTAGTTTCTAGAGCTCAAGCTTAGATTATCTTTTTATTATAATATATGAATTTCATGTTATAAAATTATAGAATATATGAATTTCATAATATAAATTTCCTCTTAAGCAGTTTTTATTGTATATCACACAGTTTGATAAACTGCATTTTATTTACATTTATTTTCAATAATTTATTTTCACCTGAAAACATCTATTTTGATTTATATTTTTCATATTTTGTATAACACAAAATCTTTTGCATTCTCAGGTATCCTCTCATTAATCTATTCTAGTTTTGTTTTACTGCAGTCTGAGAATATACTTTCTATTGTTTATATTCTTTTAGGTGTTCTCATCTGTATTTTGTAGTCTAGAATGTGGTCTATCTTGGTGCTCCATGTGAGTCAGAAAGTATGAGTATGTGCTACTGAAAATAATATATTTTACCATTGTCTTCAGTTTAGTCTATGTCCCTGTGCTGTCAGCAGTGTTTATCAGCTCCATCATCTTTATCTAAGATGTGAAAGAAGAGGATCTAGAGCCTGCTAATTCTTTTACTACACATTTTTTTTCATTAAGTTTATTGGTACATTTTAGGTATACAATATGATGACATTCATCCTTGGGAATTTGTACCTTTACACGAGATTCTTATTTTTTGGTTCTTATTTTTTCCCTATTCCTCTGTCCTCCCTTCAACTCCTTGACCCCACCCTATTTACAAAGACATTGTTTCTGTTCTTTTCCTTTTCTCATATTTATTCCTTTCCCTTCCTTTCTTTCCTCTATCCCCTCTCTTCCCCCTTACCTTTGGACCTTGTCTTCCTATTTCCCATTATCTGTTATACATTTTGATCCTTATTTACACTTTTAGTTTCTCACACCAGAGAAACTATTTGGTATTTACACATGTGTGTCCTATTTATTTCACTTAGAGTATGGCCTCAATGTCCCTCCATTTTGCTATAAAAGTCTCTAGTTTCTTATTCTTTATGGCTGAGTAGTACTCCATTTTATAAAAAAACCCCAAAACACCACATTTCCAGTCTCCAGTTGATGGGCATTTGGGCTGTTTCCAAGTTCAGCTATTCAAACTGTACCCGTATAAACATGGGTGGAGATATATCACTGTGGTATGATTCTTTTAATTCTTTGGGGAAGATACCCAGCAGGGGAATAGCTGGGTCAAATGGGACCTCCAGTCCAAGTTCTTTAAGGTATCTCCATACTGATTTCCACAGTGGTTGCTACAGTCTATACTTTCACCAACAGTGGAGCAAGGTTCCTTTTTCCCCACAGCCCCACCAGCATTTGTTTTTGGTTGATTTCTTGATAGCAGCCATTCTTTCTGGATTGATGGAGAATCTCAGCGTTGTTTTCATTTGCATCCCCAGAATGACCATGTGCATCTCTCCAATGATGTTGAACATTTTTTCATATGTTTATTTGCTATTTCTACTTCTTTGTCTGAGAAATATGTTTGTTTCAAATGCCCAGTTTTGGATTGGGTCTTCACATGGGGGGTCTGATTTTTTTAAAAGTTGTTTATATATTCTAGATAGTAGACTTTTTTCTGAGGAACAGCTGGTAAAAATTTATTCCCACATTGTGGGTTGTCTCTTCACTCTGTTGGTGGTTGCTCTTGATGTGCAGAAGCTTTTTAATAAGATGAGATCCCATTTGTTGATTCTTTGTGCTATGTGGGATTGAGTTTTTGTTCATTAAATCTTTTCCTACACCAATGTCATCAAGAGTTCTACCTCACCTCTTTTCTGGCCAGTTTAGTGTTTTGTTTTAATATTTAGACATTTGATCTATTTTGATTTTTGTTTAGTGCATGGTGAGAGATATAGGTCTAGTTTTAATCTTTGGCAAGTTAAAACCCAATTTTTCCAGCACCAATGAGGGCGTTTGGCTCCTTTGTCAAAGATGAGGTGGCTGAGTAAGACTGGAGTTCTTTCTGCATCTTTTAATCTGTTCCACTGAACCTTGGGTCTTGGTTTGTCACAGCTTGTAGTATAGTTGCAAGGTCGGGATTGTGATACTCCCTACCTTGTCTTTGTTGCCTAGATTTGCTTTTGCTATTCTAGTTTTCATCTTGTTCCAAGTTGAATTTGGGATTTTTTTTCTCAAGGTATGTGAAGTATGCTGTTGGAATTTCAATTGGGACTGCATTGAATCTATATAGCAGTTGTTTTGGAAGTATGGCCATTTTCACTGTATTAGTACTTCCTTCCTACCCAGAAGCAAGGGATGTCTTTCCATTTTCTGATATCCTCTTCAATCTCTTTTTAAGAGTGCTGTAGATTTCAGAGTAGAGGTCTTTGATTTCTTTCATTAGGTTGATTACTAGGTAATTCATTTTTTTGGATGCTATTTGAAGGGAGTTGTTTCTCTACTTCCTCTTTCAGGGAGGCTATTTTTCATGTAAAGGTAGGCTATTCATTTTTTTGTGTGTTGACATTGTATCCAGATACTCCACTGAATTTGGTTATTCAGTCTAGAAGACTTTGGTGGAGTTCTTGGGGTATTCTATATAGATTATCATGTCATCTGCAAATAATGACAATTTGACTTCTTCATTTCCTATCTTTATTCATTTTATTTCTTTCTCTTGTCTAATTGCTGTGGTAGTGTTTCTAAAACTATATTGAACAATAGTGGTGACAATAGACATCTTTGACTTGTTCCTGATTTTAGTGTAAATCACTTCAGTTTTTGACTATTTAGCATGATATTGGCTGTTGGTTTTTCATAGATGGCTTTTATCAGGTTGAGATAGAGACCATGTATTCCAATTTTTTGTAGGGTTTTTATCATGAATGGGTGTTAGATTTTGTTAAATGATTTTTCTGTGTCTATTGAGATAATCATGTGGCTTTTGAACTTGCTCTATGAATATAGTGTATTACATTTATTGATTTGTGTATGTTGAACCATCCCTGCATCCCTGGGATGAATTCCACTTTGTCAGGGTGTATCATCTTCATGATGATCTTATGCATTCTGTTTTCCAGTATCTTATTGAGGATTCTTTTTTGTGGTAATTCATATGTATCTAGAAATCTGTCCATTTCTTCTGTGTTTTCCATCTTATTGGCCTATAAGTCCTCAAAGTAGGTATTGATGATCCTCTGGATTTCTGCTGAGTCTGTTGTAATTTCACCCTTTTCATTCCTAATTGCATGGGTCTGGGTCTTTTCTTACCTTTTTCTGATAAGGTTGGGTAAGGGTTGTCAACTTTGTTTATTCTTTCAAAGGACCAACTCTTTACTTCATTGATTTGTTGTATCATTCATTTATTCTATATTGCATTGATTTCTGCTCTGATCTATATAATTTCTTGCCTTGTATGGGCTTTGGGTTTGTCATGCTCTTCTTTCTCAAGAAGCTTGGGGTTCAGCATTAGGTTGTTTATTTGAGGCTTCACTGTTTTCCTAATATGAGTATTCAGTGCTATGTATTTCCCTGGTAATACTGCTTCCACTGTGTCCCATAAATTCTGAGACGTGGTATTGGGATTTTTATTTAATTATAAAAACTATCTGATTTCTTTTTAAATTTTTTCTGTGACCCATTGTATGTTCAGGAGTGTGTTGTTCAATTTCCATGTGTTTATGAAACCCTTGGGGTTTCTTTTGCTATTGGTCTCCAATTTCATCACATTGTGGTCTGATAATATACAAGGGATTACCTCAATTCCTTTGGATTTGCTTACACACAGTCTATGAACAAGTATGTGGTCTATTTTGGAGAACAACCCATGTGCAGCTGAAAAGAATATGAATTCTGATTTTGTGGGGTGGAACACTCTGTAAACATCTGTTAAGTCCATTTATTCAAGAGTTTGGTTGAGTTCTAGTATTTCATTGTTGATTTTTTTTCTAGTTGATATACCTATATGTGACAGTGGGGTACTGAGGTCCTGCACTACCATTGTATTAGTGCTTATTTGATTTTTCATGTCTGTTAGTATTGGTTTTATATAGTTGGACAAACTAGTACTTGGTGCATATATATTTATGATTATTATGTCTTCCTCTTGGATTGTTCCCTTTACAAGGATGTAGCATCCTTCTTTGTATCTCTTAATCAGTGTTACTTTGAAATCCATTTGATCTGCAAAGAGGGTAGTTACTCCTGCATTTTTTCTTTGGTTCCTGTCACATGCAGAATTGTTTTCTGCCCTTTAACTTTTAGTCTATGAATTTCTGTTGAATTAAATGTGTTTCTTGTATGCAACATATTGTTGGATCTTGGTTCTTGAGCCATTCTGCGAGTCTATTTCTTTTGATGGGTGAATTGAGACCATTAACATTGATTGTTATAACTGATATGGATTGACTTATTCTTGTCATGACTTTTTCTTTTTGTTGGACTCTCTCCTTTTGCATTTAATTTCTTGTCATGCCTGATGGATTCATTCTGCTGGGCTTCCTGGGGTTGTGATCCTCATTGTCTTTTCCTTGGATATTGTTTAAAATTTTTTGGAGTGCTGGTTTGGTATTTATGAAGTTTCTCAGGTGCTCTTTGCCATGAAAGTATCTTATTTCTCCATTGATTTTGAAAGATAGCTTTGTAGAGTACATCAATCTGGGTTGGTAGTTGTTTTCTTTTAGGGCTTGAAATACATCACTCCAGGCTCTTCTTGTCCTGGGGTTTTGTGTTGAGAAGTCTGCTGTGATTCTGATGGGCTTTCCTTTGTATGTGATTTGTTTATTTTCTCTTACTGCTTGTACAATTTTGTTCTTCTGTTGATTTTCTGGAATCTTGACTATTATATGCCTATGTGTAGATTTTTTTTTTTTTTGAATCAGGACTAGTTGGATTTCTACATGTCTCACTTATCTGTATGTCAAATTATTTTCCTTTGCTTGGAAAGTATTCTCTCATTAATTCTGTGAAATTTTTTAAATGTCATTTGTACTATCTCTTGTTTTTTCATTGACTCAAATCAGTCTTATGTTATTCTTTGCATCATCTACCAGGTGCTGGATTGATTTCTCATGTTTCCTTGCTATTTTTAAGAAATCTTTCTTTTCCTGGTCACCGATCATAATCCTGTCTTATATATCTGATATTCAGTCCCCATATTGGCTTATTCTGCTGCATAAACTATCAAAGATGTTTTTAATCTCCTGGATATCTGTTTGCATTGGTTTTATAGATTCTATTTGTTTCCTATGCTGAGATTCTATCATGTTCCACAGCTCCTCTGGAGTTTGCTCTAGAGTTTTTAATCATGTCTTTCACTATGGACACAATCTATGTTGTTATCAGAGAAATTATTTCTGATTTTATTTTTTCCAGATACTCTTTCTTTGCCAGTTCAGGGAGTTCAGGTGGTTCAATTTTAGATTGTTCCATCTCATTACCCCTTCGGGTTGCCTTTGGTGATCTGGAAGTCTGATTTTGAGACTTGTATAGGTGTCTTCTCATTTCAACCAATGCAGTCTGCTATTCTTTTATTGAGATGATTCTTCACTCTCCCAGTGGGGTTCAATTCTTAGCAAGCCTCAGAAAGGCCTTCTCTCTGCTGCTCACCACTGTGCCAATAACTGTGTTTAGAAGGATGGCTTTCTGAATCCCTCAGTTGGTCTGTTTTCTGGGCTGGCTTTTGGGTGGGCGCTGCAAGCACTTAGTGATTGTATCTGGGGAGGATTCTGGCTGGGGCCTGTGTGCCTGTGCAGCTGCTTTACAGATGGGCCTGTGGGTGGGGCCTGCACGCCAAACCACTGGTGTCTGGCCAGGGCCCTGGCTGGGACCTGTACATTTGCACCTCTGTTATCTGGGTGGCCTTCTCTTTTTACTACACATTTTATAAATCTCTAGTAAAATATTTTCCCTAATGAGTATGCCATTGTTTGGGAGACACTCTGGGTATATTTAAAAAGGATTTACTTTTCTATTTTTCTTACTACAGAGATCAGATTCTTTACTTTCACAAAAATTATCAAAATTGTTTCACTTATTTATTGTCTGCTCTTTAAACTTTAATCATATCCATGCATATCCATCAATTACCTTTATATAAATTAGTGTTTAATTGAATAACTGAATAGTATATCCTTGCCCAGTAAATACTTAGAGTTGCAGGTTACAAAGACTTTGGCACTTTGGGATTTTTCCATGTTTATAGATTAGAAAATTCAACAGTTAATGTGTGTCATTTCTTTTTTAGATGGCATATATATTTAATATTACTCCAAACAATAGCTTAAGAGAATTGTAGAAATTACCAAGAAAAAAAGACCTGCAGTAACTACAAAAATCTTTGAAAAGAATAAGAATTTAGTATTTCATGTCAAGACTGACTAAAAAATGAACTTTATATTTTAAATGCCATAAGAAGGTTGATGAGGATTATATTCAATCCGTAGATCATCTTGGGTATTATCTTCATTTTGGACATATTAAACCTAATCCACAAATCAGGACTATCTAACTATTGTATTTGTGTTTCCTTAAATTTCTTTCATCAATGTTTTCCATTGGTCAGTGTACATATATGTTACTGTCTTGGTTAGTTTAACTCATAGCTATTTTTTGATGTTATTAAACATGAAGAATATTTTCTTAATTTTATTTTTGAATAACTTATAGTGAATATACAGAAATGTTTATAGTGATTTTGTAAACTGAAACTTTACTGATATGTTTTCATTGATTTTACAGTTTGGGGGGAAGTAATTTGAGAACATGTCATTAGCAAACAGATTTTCTATTTATTTCTTTTTACTGTCTGATGGCTTTGGCTAGAATTTCTAGTGCTATGGTATATTGACTTGATTCAAAGTTTTCAAGTTTTCACTGGGTATATAATGTTAGCTTTGGACTTGTACAATGCCGAAGACATAATTTCAAAGTATATTATGATATATCTATCATTTCAAAATATATTATGAGGCTACTATAATGAAAACAAGGTGGTACCTACTTTAAAACTGGTACATCTACCAAAGAAACAGGATAGAAAGCCAATAAACAAAATCAAGTATTACAGCCAGTTGGTTTTCAAAAAGATGACAAGCACTCAATGAGAAAATCATAATCTCTTCAGTAAATAATGTTGGGGAAACTGGATACCCATATTCAGAAGGATACAAAAGAATCCTTGCCTAATCTCAAACAAAATACAAATTAACAGAGAATATATAACAAACTTAGACATAGCACTTTAAATCATAGTATAAGAGAAGAAATCATAGCAGAATTTCTCCATGACATTTTCTGAGCAATGATTTCTTGGACAGGACTCCAAAGTATAGATAACAAAACACAAATAACCAAACAGGATTGCATCAAACTCAAAAGCTGTTGTATGAACAATCCAATGATTAGGAGAAATATTTATGTAACATACATTTAGTAAAGAGATAATATGCAAATATATAAATAAATAAAACAACTTAATAAAGAAATAAAAATCTGATAGAAAAAAGTGCAAATTATCTGAACATCTGAACATGTCTTTAAGAGACATGAATAATGAAGAGGAGTGATACTGCTCTGCTATTCATTGTTCTTCCATAGTCATTTGAAAAGCAATAGATAATACTTATTGTATATTATTGGTTTTTCTAGGGAGAGTGTGGTAGAGAAGCAGTCATCCTACCATATACTTGTTGAAGATAATATCAGTGTCATATATTAGATTCCTATTGGTCCTATAACAAGTTTCCACAAACCTAGTGGTTTAAAACAATATAAATTTAATACTTTTGGAGGATGAAAGAATCAACATGTGGGTAGGGCTTTGTTCTTCTGCAGACAGACTTAAGGGGAGAACATGTTCTCTCACATGTACAGACATTGAGATGCACTAGACACATTCCTTGGTTCCTAGACTTTTCCTCCACTTGGAATCCAGCAGTGTGGTATTTTCAATACCCTGCCACCTCTGCTCCTTTGTTACCTATCTTTTTCTGACTCTTCAGTCAGAGTATCTCCAAATCTCTCCTGAGTGCACTACCCTGACTTTTGAGAGTATATTAAATCCACTTGAATAAGTCAACATAGTCTATCCCCAAATCCTGTATTTGAGAATATATATAAAAGATAGTTGTTTGTACAGCTACAGATCACATTAATGACTTTACATCCACAATCAAACACAGCTTGATAGAAATGTGGGAATTTTGAAATTGTATTCTCATTGAACCTAAATGGAAATTATTTCTTTCATTGACTAATTGGAACTTATATTTAAGTTTATCTTCCAATGAATTAGAGATGTTTCCAACTTTCAGTGTCACTGTTCATAATAAAAAGAACTCCCAATCTCAGCTGAGAACAAACCTAAAGCATAGTAATAGATAAGATGAAAATAATGAAAAAATAGTTTTAGAGAACTTCAAGTAGTGATAATAAAATTGTTTAAGCAGGAAAACAGAATACATATACATATACACATGCATATGTGTATGAAAATACATATATATTTTTCTTTTTCTACAAAAAATTAAATAATAGCTTCACTGACCATATCTCTATTACTGGATTTCCAAAAGCACTATTCCTTCTTGGAGTTTAATAAGAGGCAGATGGAAGAGCTGTCAACATTATTGAAAGTTGTTGGGGATATTGACACAGAGAAGAAACAATTTATTTAATTAATGAGATTATGAATACACTTTTCAGAATAGTTTAAAAATTAGAGCTATTCAAATTGGGAGGGGTAGGAGAAAGGAAAGGAGGGAAAAGAAACAAAATATGAGAAAAGGAATAATGGAAACAAAGTCTTTGTAAATAGGGAAGGGTGGAGGGGGTGAAAGGAGGGCAGGGAAATGGGAAAAAATAAGAACCAAGATACTCATGTAAAGGTACAAGATGCCAATGATAAATGTAACTGTAATGTATACCTAAAATGTACCAAAAAACCTAATGAAAAAAAAATTGGGGTATCTTTCCAGGACAAATCATTTCACAGTGTTATATTTATTATCAAAGTCAAAACTGGTATATCAGCTTCCTTACTCAAAGTCAGCTATCTTACTAGTCCATCATAGCTTATGTGTTATTATTGGGAGAATTGAATGACAAGTAATCAAACTGCAGAGTGGAGCCCGAAGAGCAATATTGTGGATTGAATAAAGACATAGACTCTGCAGTAGAATTGCCCAGTACAAATCCCAATTCTAGAAATTAATAGCAAGTTCCTTTGAAAAGGCTGTTAATTTCTCTCAACTCACAGAAGTTTCTCCATAAGAAATAAATGGTTTTTTTATTCAAAATTTCTCATCAGTGGATGAAAACTGTAAGTACTAGTGAATGTAATAATGATATTTATTGTCAGACTTAAAAACAGAACTTAGTGATTTTAGCTTCATTCTATTTGTATGGAAAACACTACACCAGAAATAAATTAGCATATATAATTATTATTTTTTCTTAAATTCTTTTATTGGTACATTTTAGGTATAC
>NW_004624867.1:3463868-3481955 GCF_000247695.1 Heterocephalus glaber
AAAAAAAAAAAAAAGGGCCATTACAAGAGAGATTGTGAAAAGTTAAAAAAAAAAGAGAAAAAAGGAGACTAAGAAAAAAAGAGACGGGGTTCTTCTAGTAGATAAAAAAGATTGACGAGGCCAAGGTGGGGATCTCCAAACACAGCCACTGACTCCAGAAAGCCGGCATCTTGATCCCTTACTAGACAGCCTAGAATACACCACTACTTCCCTTAAAAAAGCCCAACACCTCAGACTTCAGACCAGTACAGGATTTACAAAAAGTAAACAGCCGGATAGAGACTGTTCACCCAACAGTACCAAACCCCTATACTCTGTTGAGTCTCATCCCTCCCGGTCATGTGTGGTACTCAGTATTAGACCTTAAAGATGCATTTTTCAGCCTGCCTCTAGCACCTGTGAGCCAGCCCCTCTTTGCCTTCAAATGGACTGACCCAGACACTGGAACAACCAGACAGCTGACATAGACCTGGCTGCCTCAGAGATTCAAAAACTCCCCCACTCTGTTCAGCGAAGCTCTCAGTAAAGATCTGCAAGAGGTAAGAAAAGTGTTTCCCCAGGCGACTATTCTTCAGTATGTTGATGACCTCCTGGTGGTGACTTCAACCAAAAAAGAATGCACTGCAGCCACCGAGGGCCTCCTGAAAGCCCTCCAGGAACTGGGATATTGGGTGTCCTGGAAGAAAGCTCAACTCTGCCGAACCAAGGTAACCTACTTGGGCTATATTCTTGAAAAGGGAAAGAGGAGGCTGGCAGAATTGAGAGTATTCGCAATTCTCCAGATTCCAAAGCCAGGCTCAAAGAAACAGGTGCGAGAGTTCCTAGGGGCAGTTGGCTATTGCAGGATTTGGATTCCTGGCTTTGCTGAGATTGCCAAACCCCTGCATGAGGCCACTGTGGGAGGAAATACACCCCTCAAATGGACTGAGGCTTGTCAGCAGGCATTTCAATTGCTTAAGACTGCACTTGCATCAGCACCAGCCCTGGCATTGCCAGACTTAAACAAGCCCTTTACCTTGTATGTGACAGAGAAAAATGGGGTGGCTAAGGGAGTGATTACTCAGCTTTTGGGGCCATGGAAGTGGCCTGTAGCATACCTCTCAAGCTCAACCCAGTGGCCCGAGGGTGGCCTACTTATTTGAGGACAGTAGCAGCAGCAGCTGCTTTAACCTGAGAGGCTGACAAATTGACCTTTGGACAGGATTTAACTTTGATCACTCCCCATGCCATTGAGCCCTTGTTAAATAGCTCACCTAGCAAATGGCTGTCTAATGCCAGACTGTTACAATATTAAGGACTCCTATTAGAACAGCCATGCATTAAGTTTGCCACCACCGCTGGCCTCAATCCGGCTACTCTACTCCCAAAATCTGACAAACAAATGCCCAACCATGATTGCCTCGAGACTCTCTAAAACTCAAGGGGAGGACCTCCGGACTTGATGGACCAGGCCCTCCCCCATGCAGAGATAATGTTCTATACTGATGGGTACAGTTTCATTCGTGATGGTGTGCGGTATGCTGGAGCGGTCAACCAGCACCAACAGGTGAAATGAGAACAGGGACTACCTTAAGGGACATCAGCACAGAGGGCTGAGCTGATTGCTTTAACTAAGGCTCTAAAATTTAAAAAAAAAAAAAAAAGGATGATGGCTGCCTTACGACCCCATTTCGTCAGCCAGAGATTAACCCAAAAGGCCCAGGACATGGTGAGACGATGCCCCACCTGCCTCAAGGTAAATGCTAATCGGGTAACCGGGCCCCCTAGGGTCCGACACAGAGGACTAACTCCAAGAAAACATTGGGAGTTAGACTTTACTGAAATGAAGCCAGGCATGTATGGGTACAAATACCTGCTAGTTTTTGTAGATACATTTTCAGGATGGGTAGAAACATACCCCACTAAAAAAGAAACAGCAGAAATAACAGTTAAAAGGTTCCTGACAGATATAGTTCCCCGTTTTGGTTTCCCCTTAGCTCTGGGGTCCGACAATGGTCCAGCCTTTACAGCTAAGATATCTAAGTTAATTAGTAATATCCTTGAAATAAAGTGAAATCTACACTGTGCCTATAGGCCTCAAAGTTCAGGACAGGTAAAAAGAACAAACCAAACTTTAAAAAAGATTCTGACTAAATTATGCTTGGAGACTGAACTAGGTTGAAAAGAGCTTCTCCCTTTTGCCCTCTTCTGAATGAGGTGCACTCCCAAGCCTCCCCTCAATCTGTCCCCCTTCCAGATTGTTTATGGACGATCTCCCCCAATCATTCCATTAATAGATATAGAATTTAAAAAAAAAATTTTCCCACCTTCGACTCCTTAAATCCTTAAAAACAGTTCATCAGCTTCAGTCAGAGCTACATGAGACATTACAAAAAAAAATGACTAGTCCAAATAAAAAAAAAACCTTTACAACCTTTACCCTGTAAGCCAGGAGATTTGGTTTTAATTCTCAGGTTTGATTCCAAGACCCTGGAACCTCGTTAGAAGGGACTGGTTCCTACTGTCCTGTCAACTTCCTTGGCATTAAAGGTGGCTAGACATTCTGCCTGGATACATCACAACCATCTAAAAACAAGACCCCCCGTGGATGTCAAAAAAGACAAATAAAAGGTTATCAGCCAACCAGGCAACCAAAAACTAAGACTGGAATGGGTTAAAAATGTTTCACCTTAATGATAATATTCTCTGGGACACTGACATTATTGCCCCCAAGAGGACTAGATCACACAAAAAAATGTATAGATTCAATTGGCAAACTTGCTTAACTTGTCTGAATTCTGCTTAAATGTTGATGTAAATTTCCATTATGTGCTGGGAAGCTGTCTCATTCCGGTATGCACCTCTTTAAAATTAATACCACCCTATACCCTATTTAAGGACATCCCAGGAAAAAAAAAAATCTTACTTACCTAGATAGTTATAATTGGGGGCATGACACCTGCCATAAACCTAAAAATGCTGTCAAATTATATACACCCAATTTAATTATGTCAAACAAAACCAAATGTGCTATGTATAAAAATTGTACAACCAAATGTCTGAGGATAAAACAGTCAGAAGAGATGTCCTGCCATATAAAACAAAAATTGTGTGTAACAATTGCCATATCTCCCTGCTCACAAGATGGTTTTATACCTGTAAAAAAATAACCTTTAATTATATTCCAACAAATTTAACCAAGACTCGTTGCTGTTTGAGTCGTCTAGCTGTAGTGTTGCCAGAGTCTCGTTCATCAGAAAACACATTAATACTGTACAGCTGATGGTACTCAGGTCCCAATATGAGCCAGTCTCTACAGACCTAATAAAATTAACCCCCAGAGGCCCATGATTGGTCCTCTATAGCATCATGAGAAGGGGGGAATGTGAGACCAAAGCGACTCCATTTTGCTAAAATCCACCATTCCCCTAGCCTCTCAAATTCATGGTTAAAATGTGTTTGCTCTGGGACAGAAGACACAATCTGTAACAGGACAAGATTCCTAAGTTTATTACTCAGCCATTTGTTTACCCTAAAAGCAAATGTTCTGGGCCCGCTATCTGTAAGACAATCTGTTAATGTGCTGGCTATCTACACAGGGTGGTCGTGACTATTAGTCAAGATGTCTGCTGACCATCAGTATGTGACAGTGGGTCACTAACCTTTGTCCCCTTTTTCCCTTGTAAAACCTATACGTAATCCCCCTCAACCCCCCGATGAGCCTAGCCAATCAGAAATCTACACTTCATGCATGCTAAGCATCGACCAATCATTATAATTGCTAGATAAAACCTTGCTGTAGCTTCTATAAAAACCCTGCTAATTCAAAATTCGGGGCTCTCAATCTTGACCCGCTGTATCAGTGACAGTTGAGAGCCCCTGCTTGAGCTTAAATAAATGACCCTCGTGTGCTTGCATTGGAAACGGCTTCCTGGTGGTCTTTGGAGACTTCACAATCTGGGCCCAACAACCTGAAATCCCTTATAGTTTTTGTTAGTATTGAAATAAATTTAGAAAGGTTCACTTGTATTATTTGAAGTGCTGTATGTTAGTTATTTTCTCATTGCTGGGATAAAATATCTGACACCAAGTTAAAACAGGAAAGGTTTATTTTGGCTCACAGTTTATAGAAGTTTCAGTCTATAGCTGGCTGTCTCTAAGGCAAAGTGGCATGGAAGAGGGGGTGGCAGAGAAGAAACAGTCCATGGCAGAGCATGGAGGAGGCAGCAGCAGCAGTGAGCCTTCTGGACATTTATCCCATCCAGGTTATAAACCTATTGGATGGTACCACCCACACCTACATGGGCCTTCCCATTATCCACACTGACAACTATGCTAAACCAGTTAGTGGACCAATCCAGTACCATGCACCCTTAATCCTATTGTCACACATTCTAGATCAAGCCACCTCCATAAAGCCCAGCCTACATCCGCTTGAGACTTTGGCAAGACATTTAGATACACGCCATAGCATGCAGTCCCATAAACTCAGTAACTATACAGTAGTATTCTGGGTTGCTTCTTCAATATATAAATGTATTTGTATATTTCAGCACATAATACTATTATGTGCATGCTCTATGTCTATCATATTTTTTTCTTATATTCTTAGTTTGCACAATGATTCATTCATTGTTCTTAACCTAATATCTGTGAGGCACTCTACCTGCCACCATTTTTCATCCTGGATTGAACAAACTGACCATTCTGATTTATTTAGTGTTTGCATATCCATCTTCTTTGTGCCAACACATTATATCTTTAGGTTATTTCTCTATTAGTGGACAATGATATTCTCTTCATGGCCACTCTAACTCTAGCCTAGTCCTTGTGCAACACACCCTAGATAATGACACAGTGCTGTGTCAAAGATTAAAATCAAAATACTCTTATGTAGCAACAAAAAACTCATTCTAGTCTATCAGAACTAAGTATAGATTTTGCTCTCCCATGCATGAATTAAATTTTCTCAAATATTAAGTAATTTTTCCAGCAAGTTCTCACCAGTCTTTTCCTAAATTAAGATGAATGAATGTGATGAAAAGCTGAATTGAGAAAGGACTCCACTGCTTCATCTAGAAACCAAATACAAAAATCTCCCTTTGTCTATGAGCTCAGTATATTAGATTCAGTTATTTGTAATAAGCTGCAATCTGAAAGCATTGAACAAAATATATCAGAAATAAACACATTTTATAACAGCATATTTTTGTAATCATTCTATTAGTTATTAATAATCTCTTACTGTGCCTAATTTATAAGTTAAACTTAACTATATCTATGTATATACAGCTGTGCATCAATTAAAAATAGGGACAGATACATTTTGAGAAATGTTTCATTAGATTTCATTATTGTGTGAAAATCACAGAGTGCACTTATTCAAACTTAATGAGTACAGTCTACTACACACTTAGGCTGGTAAGTATAGTCCCTCATCATATGTGTGGTTTGTTGCTGAAAAAAAAAGATACGTGGTTCATAAAGCTTTAGGAAAAACACAGTGTATATAGAATATGGTACTATCCAGGCATATGTAGAAATTCTAGGAACACATCCCTGTGAATAAGGGAGTACTATGTATGCATCAGTTAGACCATAAAATTGTTCACTTTTTAAAGATTGCCAATAACGATTATTGTTTGTGTAATGGCCAATGTATTATGCTAAATGTCCTCCAAATCTTTGAAGGCAGTGAGGGAATGCTCTTTCAGTTAGGTAGACACAGAAAGTCCATACAAACTCCTGTTCTTCCTCCTGGAGAGTTACAGTTAAGTTCCTAATGGTCCACAAGCATCGTCATCTGGTAAGTACCTTTGCTCCTACCAACTTCGTGTCAGAGATAAGGATGTGTTAAGCATCTCATGTGGTTCTTACAGGTTCATGGGTTTACTGATTACAGAGAGCCCGGAATGACCCAGTTCTCTTAATTCACAGTGCACTGTTTGTTTGGTTTTTTTTTTTTTACTTGAAAAAAATTCAATGAGATTAAAGAAGTATCAATTCAACAAAAACTTTGTGTCACAATCAAAACAAGCAGAACTTCCTAGAGAGAAAAACTGACCATGTCCACAAAGAAAGGCCTTTTGGGTCACCAAACAAATAAGATATATAAAAACAAATGCAGAGAGTGAATTGCAGGACATTAAAGGCCTTTTTAAAAACATTGCTATGCATTGTATGTAGAGGTCACTCAAATGTCTCTTGCATTCGTAAGGTGACATTTAATTGGTGGATTATATGGCCTATAGCTGACTTGTTTTTAGAAGGTGGGGGTCAGATTTGCAACTGGATTTGACTATTTGTATTTCCCTGAATTAATTGCCTATAATCTTCTCTGCCTCACGTTTTTCCTCTGTAAAATGAAGATAGAAATCAGGTTTATTGTGTTCAATGCAATATTCCATATTGTTTTAGAATAAATAGTTTCAGTTAAGGACATATATTTATCATGTCTCTAGCAGTGCTAAAATATTCAGTATAGTAGTAGTAATTTAATAAGATATTTATCTCCATTTGGAAAAACTCTGATAAACTTTCAGTATATACAAAATAGGTGATCATATGTTCATTAGCATGCAATCAGATTCAGAAAAATAGAAATTATGTCAGATTCCAGTAAGGGCACATCCACACCTGTACACTCACATATGTGACATAAATAAAAGTAGCCATTGTTAAAAACTGTAATAGAGTGGATATTTGTGTCTCCATGCAAAATTCATATATTGAAACATGAGTACCCAATATTTTTTGAGGAAACAGCTTTGAGAGGTTTTAGGGTTAGAATGAAGTATGAGTATGGAGCCTCCATGATGGTCCTAGTAAAAAGAGAGATTGGCTTTTCCTGCTGGAAAGTACCAAGGAAAGACAATGTGAGGCATAATGAAGACTCAAGCCCTCACTAAGAAAACGGTTATGTCGGTGCTCTGTTCTTGGACTTCCAGAATCCAGTATTGTGACAGGTAAATTTCCCTTCTTTAAAATACTCACTCATGGTAATTTGCTACAGAAGTCAGAGCTGCCAAAGCAAACATTAAATTAATTGTAATCACTATAAGTATAGTCAACTAGAAGAGTTAAGTGATAATGTATGTCTATAAATGTGATAAGACATTTTCATTATATATATATTTACTTATGTTCACTAATATAGAAATTCACCAAAAAGTAATAATTCCATAAAACTTTCCTGTAAGTAAAAGCTATAATGTATAAAATATTTCTATGTGAAATCATTAAATAATGAGAACAAAAGAGAGATCTCATGCAATCAAAAATCTATACATATCCATGCATGCAAACTTCAGTGGAAATAATGGCACAATATTCTTTACACTCATGAACAAAAATTAAGTTTAAAAAGCCTAAACCAATTCAGAAATTTTCATTCTACTATTTGTAAATGTATACATATATGGATGATTTCTGTGACCCTAAAGGGAATTAAAATCTAATTCCAAGTCATAATTTTATCCATTCCTTCATTTAAAATATCTAGATGTCAATCTAGATTTATGTAGGCCATACATATTTATTTTGAAATAAATAAAGAATCAATGCCTTTAATACAACTAATAAAAATCTTTTTAATTTTTTGATTTAAGTAATCAATAAATCCCCCTCTGTAAAAATTTATCACTGTAGAATATTGTGGCTATGAAATTACACATCTTTACAATTTTCACTTATTTACTCACACACTGTCAATGCATTTCTGTTAAAATTTTGATATATGTTTTGCTCTATGTAGTGTTAAAAGGTGACCTTTTGATTTGATTGTTTATCTGACTTAAATGCTAATAAATAAGATGGAGATAAAATGCTTAATGAACATTGTATATAGAAAAATGATACATGGCCTATTTGCAATTCTACAGATGTAGCATAGCTATAACCCAGCTGAGGAATCCTTAGAATCTACTTAATTTTAGAGAGAAGTTTTATTGATTACGGAGTGACAGGACACATTTTAATCATTTCCACACATGGTATTGCCTCAGGTAATAAAAATTCATTAAACAAGGATTGCAAACTTTGTTTTAAACTAGATCCTAAATTATTTGCTGATCTACAGTCAACAGAAGCTGTGTAAGATCAATTAGAGTTACTGAGGAATATTAAAATTGACTTGTTTAATTTTAATTGCTCACATCCCTTTCCCTCTGAGGTGCAGCTGTTCATACAGCTAAATTACTTTTCTCCCAGAGAGGAATTTCATTTTATATCTGGGCTTTCCTGCCCTCTGTGGTATGTTAACAGCTCCAGTATTTCTGTACTTTTAGTTCTAATGTCTTTTTCTAAGGAAAAGATAATTTGTCAAGATCTAGAATATGTATTCAGTATTTTCATATTTTATAAAGGGAAATATTTTCATAAAACAATGGTTAAGTTGACAGTTAAAAATGTTTTGTGAGTGGGCATCTGTGCACACACACAAACTAATGTTGCAAGAATGTTGTAGAAACCTGATTGCTTTAAATAAGCAATGAGGGGAAAAATCACACTTAGTATGTTTTAGTGGAACATGTATTTTCTTGCTGTACATAGAGAACACTCAATGAAATACTGATTCATACATTTAATATCACTAAATATATTTTAAAAATATTTTCTTTCCATTTTTGTATGTGTATTTATGTGAAAGAAAAATCATGGACAGTGTGTTAATCTTATAATAACTTAATAATTCAATTTAATGTAATAATCTAGTAATATGAATATGACAGTAATACCATAATTCCCCACAAATATTGGTAATAATCCTGAATATAATTGTCCATTTATTCCCCAGGACTCACTTGAATCATTGATTTATTTACAGAGAGTACATTTTATTTTCACATAATGTTTCCAGAACCTAACATTAATTCCTGGCAAATACCAGACATTGACCACATAAATTGAATGGACGCATGAATAACTACCATCCATATTTTGAAGTGATTTATTTGGTATATTGACTGTACCACTTATGAGCCATGTAAATTTTGGAAGTTAATTAAAACTCTGTTACTATATATGCAAAATAAAGTTATTGGCAATGTCTATAATTTTAGGATTGAAGTCCATTTAATTAACAGGCAGGCAAAGTACAGGATGTTTTTAAATATTATCTGGATTGCTCATTTCATTCCTTTACTTAATCATGCATTTGTTTAAAATGATTTTCTGAAATGCTACTTTTGTATTTCAAAAATTTTATTTTGAAACATTAGAAAACAGAAAAAATATTCTGCATGCTGGGGCTTATATTTGAGGGATTATCAGGTCAAAATTGTAAAAGGATCTAACCTGTTAAGTTTCTCTTAGAGAAATCACAGACTATATTGAAGGCTTTTACGTGTCCTATTTGATTGCTCAGAATTATATGCCTTTGACAACTAATTGAGAAACTGAGCCTATTGATTTCAGCAAAGCAAAAGCTCTGTGTATTATTTTTATTAAATTTCTCATTTAAGATATTATAAATAGGCTTTTATTGTTTTTTAACACTTTTAAAGATGTTCTTTTCTTCTTTCTTTGGTTCTGAGCCCTCCAATTCTTTAGTGTATACTAAATAAATGAACAGAAATTTGAGTGATTTGTAAGACTGTTCTTATTTTAAAGATTATACTAGTTTTGACAAAATACATATTGTAACAACTATTACCTTCCAAGGATTTTTATTTTTCATCAAACTTAATACCTACTGAGCTGAAAAGAAAAGGGATTGAACACTTATTAATTCCATTTATGTGCTTGATGATTTAATGCCCTGCAGTTATTACACCAACTCCTATTGCTGGAAAAAAAATGAAAAATAAGACTAATTTGGTAAATGGCAGGAAAATGTTTCAATTTCTTATCCGCCTGATTCAATAGTAGATTCATTTTATTATATATAACTGATTATGGGTAAGTTACTAAAAAATCCAATGTATTCTTTGAACACATGAGGTATAGAAAAGTAAAAAAAAGGAAGTGGATGGAACAATATGAATGTATTTGTAAGAAGAACTAGTTTATATTGAATCTAGTTTTCTGTCAGTTATGTAGCACACAGTAGGTAGAGTTAAACAGCAGTTGATATGACCTTTGACTATACAATCTTTAAATATTTGTGGAGGGAGAATAAGAAAATGTTTTAACTACAACTTACCACAGAAAAAAGACATCACCAATTCAGAAAAAATTATGATCTATAAAAAGTACTTATTTTCTAATACATGCTTCTTGGTCTAGGAGAATATTGACTAACAACTTTCAAAAATCTTTTCACTGCCCTTTTATCCAAATATCCAGGAACTCCAGCCTGTAAACGTTTTTAAGCATCAGTTTCATCAATCATTTTGACACCCATTGGGCTGGATCAGAGACCCATGAAAAGTTGCATTGTGGATGATAAAACAACTCAGTAGAAAATTGTTGAAAATGAAAACTTTCCATCATTCATACACAGACTACCTACTTGAATTTTCATGCTTCAACAGAAAAGAGAGAATGAAATCAGCAAGAACAATGACAGGTAAGAAGTGAAAAGCTAACATGAAAAATTGAATTGTCCTTCCTCAAATATGTTTTGAGGATGTTTAATTTTTTTCTTCCTTATTTGGATGCTTATCTAAAAAGCATTTTATTTTACTTGAGTTTTTCTGGAGAGGTAATTGATAAGCAATTTTTAAAAACCAGCTTTCATTTCCTCTTAATGAAATTTCTTATAGAAGTTTTCTAAGCTTCATAGCTAAAAAGTAGCTTCAACTAACAAAATACAGGAAAACTTGGGTGTTTGTGTCATTGTTGATGGGTTCCTTTTTCTGTTTGGTTAGCTGGTTTTAGAAGCAAGAAAAATAAAGGTAATAAATGTTTGGTATTTGAATGATTATTTGTTTGAAACTTTTGGTTTTTATAAATAATATTTATTAAGATCTATTTGTGAAATGATATTGCCACAGAATATTTCACATAAAAATTAACTAATAACTGAAATTTAGTTACATAAATTGAGTCACAGAAGATAGATCTGTCTATGCTAGCAACAAAAACTAAGAGCTATCTTTGCTTTGCCATGAAATTTCATAACAATTGTGTTTTTAAAAAGTATTTAAATGATTTGATTATTATTCAAATGAGTGAAATTTTAATGTAACATAAATTATTATATTTAAGTATGTTTTTGACAAAACAATAACTTGTAAAGCATTTTTACATTTAATGTGTTTCTATTGCTTAAATTTATTTTTATGTGTCATAAAGTTTAAAAAGTAATTTCCTGGAAAAAAAATTCTACTGCAAGTGTCTGAAACACAGTTGTTTGTAGAACATTATAAGATGATTAAATTTAGTAATTGTAATAACTATTAAATTTACATAGCTAATTTTCAACTCGACTAAATTATTTCACACCCAGATCTAAACAGAAGTTTTTTGTGTCCAAAAATGTTGTTGAAAGAATTCTCAATCCTAGTTGTTCATGTTACATGACTTTAATTAGTTTCAAACAGTGTTGCTTTAAAAAGCTCAAAAAAGATTTTGACAGTTGAGAAAATTCACATTGAGAATATTCTCATAGCCTGAGGCGAGGGTTAAACCTTTAAAAATAATAATTCCCTAGTATATTATTCTAAAAATAATTATTAAATTATAAAATAAGGTAAAGTGATATATTTAATAGTTGTAGGTGAAGAAAAAAATCTCATTTATTAGTATTTAATTAATTTTTTGAGATTTTCTGAAATAAAATTGATGGGTTTTTTTGGTTTTTGAGGAAGAAAGACAATCGCCTCTTTCTCAAGATTCAGATTGTGTGTGGGTTTTACACATTAAGAGAGTCACTCCATTTATTCTCATTATGTCTTCACAAGCCCTGACTGTCTCACAAATATTGATTTTAAAATGGACTGCTCATGGACAATGGACCCATAAATTGCTATATGTCCTTCAAATAATTACAAACTTTGACTCCTGTACATGAATGTGTCAGCCACATCAGATATGGCTATATTGCTGATGAGCTGATTAGCGTCCTCAGAAATGTCCTCTACATCTGTCCATTTCCCATTTCTTACAACACACACAATGCTTTTTAATTCTATAGCTCTCACATATATATATATATATATATATATATATATATATATATATGCCTTCACTTGTGGATACAGTACATGAAAACAAGAATAATATTGTGTCCTAACAGTTTTTAAGTGCCCAGTGAAAATCCAGGGCCTTAGTAAAAATTTAAAAATCAGGAGCACTAGGGATTCAATTCATACATAAATTAAGAGGGACATTGTAGTGTAGTTATAAAGGTACATATTATTTAAAAATCACTTTAAATATAATTAGTATCTCTACTTTTTGAACAAAATGGCCTGAACTAGTCTAAATTCCTATGCATCCATATTCTCATTTCCATGCAAGAACACACTAATGGATACATGAAACTTCAATTAAACCACAAATATATAAGTCAAGAGTAAGTATAGAACAATTTTATATACTTCAATGTTTAAGTAATTCTCTTCAATTACTGTTATTTACTTATTTTGGCATTTATAATCTCTTCTTACTTAATCTGGGACATGAGTTAAAATACTGGACAATATGAATGACAAAAGGATTGCAGGCATGTACAAGATGTCAAGTTTTAAGTAACATTGTGACTTTCAAACAAGGATTCATTTGGGGTGCCTCCCAACACTTGACTGTTTTACCAAATGTTAGAAACCAAGTTATTATGTTTTATTGTTATTGCCTGGATTTATTTTTTGACTTTTTAATATTTATTATTTATTTAATTAATGAAACAATGAAAACTCACAGGAATGGTGTTTCAACTTAGTAGTGTACATGATGATGAATTATTGCATAGACTATGTGAATGTAAACACATGGTTCTTGATTGAGTCATTCATCTACTCTCACTCTACATTATTCCAAGTCTACCTAAAATCAGCTACTGTTAAGAGCTGATGGTTCTGGTTTCCTTTTTGGAATTCACAGTGTTGAGAAAAAAAATTGAGCACACCTCACAGATCCACCTCAGTTGGATGAATGAGTACTGAAATATGTGACCACCTGAAATAGTTCTTTTAAAATAAACATATGATCAGCATGTACAAAACAGGAGAAAGAACACATGCCTGTGATTCTGAAACACTGGATTTAGGAAACTTGTACTCTCATCCCATGGCAATCAGCTATTTGAGCCCTGGAAATTCACTTGAATAACTTGCACTGTTTTTCTCAGTGAAGATTTTATACATAAAGATAAGTTCAAATTTTTTTTGAGACAGAGTCTTGCTATGTAGTTCAGGTTGACCTTCAACTCATTATATAACAGAGGCTAATCTTTGAGATAGAAGGTATCCTCTTGCCTCAGCCTCCTGAGTACTGGGATTACAGGCATGGGCTACCATGTCCGGCTTCTAATTATAGGTCATTTTTTAATGCAAAACTCTTACTTAAGGCTGTTGCTTTCTCAAACTTCTGATCTTGTTCTGTCATCAAATGTAGAGCATTTTATCTTTTATTGGTGCATATTAGTTACATAGAACAGTCTTTTTGGCATATTCAAACATGCATATAACAATCTTTGATTATTTTCATCCCCATGAACCCTACCCTTTCTTTACCTCTTCCCCTCATCCTCTTCTTCTTCTCTAATATCTTCCCTTCTATATTCTCTCTCCTATCATCTTCTGTGTAATTTTACTTATTTTTTAGCTTCCTTCCATGTATGGAAGAAAACATGTAATATTTCACATTCTGGTAGCTATTATATTAAAATTACAAGCTTAAGGAAAAAATCCTGAACTGTTAGTTTATCATTTAAATGAAAATTCAGATTTCTCAGTGAATTTCTCTAATCATTAGTATGTATTTTCTAATGTCTATTTTCTTGGCTCTTGGAAGAAATAGGAAAGGAAGCTACTGTTCAATTTTTTAAAAGATCTTGTGTTTGTGCCTCAGGATTAACCAAAAATTGGTGAATAATTTAGGTGTAATAAAGAAAACAGAGCTGAAGGAATTTAAGTTTCATTATTATTGTTTTTGTTATTTCTTTATTAATGAGGTCACCATATCCCATTTAAATCCTCATATTTTTCTGAACATTTCTCACTGATCTGGTAAATTTCATGAAGCATCATTTTTTTATTCATCTCATTCACATCAGTAGAGTTTTATGTGTAAAATTTCTTAGTTACCCCCCTTTAATTTTGGATGAGTGGGGTTTTATATTTTTAAATTGCTTTCTAAATCTATTAGGAAGTATGCCATTTGCTGCTATTTTATACATTTTAATAAATTTAAATCATATCTTATTAATATGATTGGCAACTCATTGGATTTTAAACATTTTTGGGGCCTAACATAATATCCAGGAATGATGCTGTATTTTTAACACCCACCTCCACCTCTGTTGCCAGGGTGGATTTCACTTTATCTGCCTTCATCTGAATGTGAGAGAGGCAAGTATAGATTTCTGGGTATTCTGGAAGCCATATGCCCACAAAACCTATGTCAGACTGAATCTATACAAAACAATGAATTCTAGAAAGTCTGTTATACTTGAGAATCAGTCTGAAGGATTTAAAATATAGTTATAATTAATTTTGCAACAATTAATAGATTCTATTTCATAGACAAATAGCACTTAAAGAAATTAATCACAGATAAAAATAAGCTTTCACTGGGAAGATATGGGGAATATTCAAAGTCCTTTCTACTAGCTGTTTAGAAATCTTCAATTAATTGTTGTTAAGAACAACTACGCTATTGTGATATAAAACCTTAGAAGTCATTCCTTCTATCAAACTACATCCTTGTGCTCACTAAGTATCCTCTCTTCATTCTGTCCTTCCCCATAACAAAATACCTTTTTTTTTTTGATACCGGGGATTGAACTTGGGTCCTTGTGCTTGTGAGGCAGGCTCCAGAACCACTGAGCTAAATCCCCAGCCCCACAAAATACCATTTTAACAGAATCTTTTTTGTTGGGTGGTTATGGGGTCAGAATCACACATCAGTATTCAGAAATAATAAAGCACATTTTTGAGCACCTACAGTGTGGTACCTCTGTTCATGAACTTAATACCTCCTATGATTCTGTGGAAGATAGCTGGGGTCAAGTTCATGACTCAGGGTAGAGTTTTCAAAAAGAAGCAAAATTTTGCCTAACCCTTCTGTTTGCCAACTGAATTGTTCATGGACAGATGCCTATGTGAACCAAGGTCTTACTCTACTTGATGTAGTTGTGAGAACACATTTCCCAATACTATTCTACAGAAGGATGACCTTTTTTTGCTTTGTATTTTAAATGGGAGTCGGTTCAACATTCCTTTTTATTTCTCAAGATTTCTCATTTAATGTTGATGTTCATTGTAATACTAATAATGTTTAAGAACTAGTTATTCAAGTAGAAAAGAAATTAAAGCCCTAATTTGTGTTATTGGCCAATTTTGATATTATCAGTATGTCTATGAAGTCAATGTCAAGCTTGCCCTATCTGATCTGTAGGGCAGAAAAGAGTGAACATTCATTCTTACCTGGGCTCTCATTGTCCCAAAGAAGATGGGCTCCACCAGCCTACTGGTACAATGCAGGAGGGCAACTTTAGCACGGATTCAGCCCTTGAACGCCAAACAATTTGGGTTTAAAATTTGTTACTTGCACAGAAATAGTTATAATCAATACCAGGAGAAAACAGGTATTTATGGAAAAATGATTAGAATTCATATCAACCATATGTCTCAAGAAATTATATATCTATTTCAAAAACAATCACTTTTATTTTCTAAAGTTAATAATTAATATTTTTTTCTTTCAAAATTTGGCACAGGTTTGGCAGATTTATATATGAAAAATGTCTTTTTATATAATTTTTCTCCATTTTACCTCTGATATCTATTATTTTCTTCCCACAATTAAGGGTGGGAATCCAAAGCAAATAAAAAGGATGGGAATTCAGCCTGAATTTCCCTTATATCATTTGCATATTGATACTAATTTTTGACTTCTGGACCCTTGCACTTACTTCCGGTTTAAATTTGACTAAGGGCTAGAAACAACAACAGAACTGGACATTGGAAGCATGGTTGTGACATCACTTGTATTTATGAATATTTGCAAGTGTATATGTATCTTGTCTTTCTCCTAATTTACTACATTCCTGTTTAAATAACTAGCTCTTTTGTATTTTTTTGTTTCGAGCAGAAAAATATTATTTTTTTCTTATAAGCTAAAGTCATATAGGATTTAGACAGAAACCTTTTACTTCTAAACATTACTTTGGAACTAAATGGAACTGTTTAATTATGGAGTTTTATGTCTCCTAGTAAATTGATTTCAGTATCTTATCTTAAAGGTTAACTTCTAAATATTATTTCATAGTTCATTTCCTCATTTTTCAATTTGGAAATTTTACTGATAGCTTTTTAGTGACTTTGTTGCTCAATAAAACTATAAATAACAAGCAATTAAATCTCTCTTTGGGCCAGGAATATTTTAATTTGTCATATACAGTGTTTCATTATAATTTTCTATAATCATTTCTAGACATTTATACACATAGTGATCTTCTCTGAATCTACTACATATGCTTAAATTTTATTTAATAATTTTATACTTTATTTTCTCTTCACATTGTTCTTAAACTTTATTATCCAGATAATTGAATTCCTGCCAACATTTGATCCTTTCTAATTGAGCTCCTCTAATTTGAGTTTTTCTAATAGTAATTTATCTTATTTCTACAAATTTACTTTTTATTTTTCCAAGTATATTTCCTTTGTTTCTTATCATTCTTTATTCATAGTAAATCACTATTAAGGTATATATAAAACATTTGTCAAATAAGCCTACTAATTATTATTAATTATTATTATTAATTTTCTTATTGCTGTGCTGCAAATGCATATTCCAGGAATCAATTAGATCAAGAGTGTGATAAAAATGATGGTGTCATTCATAATGTCCAATTGCAAATTTTAATGTTGATGAAAATATTCTCACTTTCCATATTGTTGCTTTTCATTCACAAAAAATATATATATTCATCTACTTTGCAATAGATATCTTTCATTAATTTTCTTGTTTAATTAACTTGTATCTGTTTCTACTTTTATTTTGAGGATTCCATTTTTAGAATGAGCCTGAAGAATAATTCTTGCATCATCAGCAGCAAGGCGGCAAGTGAGCAACAAGGAACAGATTCCTTCTGTCCCTTTTATATTGTATCTAGACTACCTGGCCTTAGGGTGGGTAGCACTCACACCCAGGGTGGGAGACCCTTAATCCTACTGAGAACTATGCTGAACCAATCCCAGCATCACACATTCTAGATCCTGCCACCTCTGGGAAGCTCCACCTATGACCTCAATGAGGGTATGGGGATCTAGACACAAACTATAGCACAGTGTTTGGCAGGATAGTGATAACTCAGATTTGCAGCCTGAAATGACCAGGCTGGTTGCCCTTCAGAAAGAAGATGTTGAAGAACAAGAATGGAAACTATGAGAGTTTAGGTAGAAGTCCCATCAGGAGCAGTGGGGACTTACCCTGGGGTGGTGACAGTGGAGATGGAGAAATATAGACATATTGGAGAGAGATTTAGCAGTTAATTGTTATTCCTAGTTTTGGAAAATATTCACTTTCAACTTGAAACCTTCCTATAATAAGACATTGGTCTTATACTTCTAGCTAGAGCACTAAACTGGTAGACCAGAAAGAGAACTCTGATATTGAGTAAAACTGCTCTTGGGATTGGATTGAAGAATGGTGCTTTGAAAGATGTTGAGTTTTACTAAGGAAACAGACTACCAGATATGATGAGAACAATCAGCAGGTCCCATGGTTTGCCCCAATGCATATCAGTGAAATTTAGACTCTAGTAAGCACATGAACTAAAATGCATTTGGTTTCCAGTGGTAGCTGATACCCTGACCAGTACTTTACAGAAGAGCAATATTAGTATTTCAGTCCCTTTTTGTGCAAGTGGGTAAGGATTAAAGACAATGTCAATCCATTTTCCACATTTGATTAAAAATTTCTTTTGAAGCATTGAATTAAAATAAAGAGTGAAATAAATCAGACATAGAAGATTAATTATCACTTTATTTCTCTTAT
>NW_004624867.1:3491778-3521806 GCF_000247695.1 Heterocephalus glaber
GTGTGAAAAACTGAAAGTGTAAATAAGGTCTAAAAGGTATAATAGATAATGTGAAATAGGAAGAAAAGATGGGAAGGGGAAGTGGGAGAGGTAAGGGAAAGGAAAGAAGGGAATGCAATTAATATGAGAAAATGAAAAAAATGGAAATAAAGTCTTTGTAAATAAGGAGGGATGGAGGGGTTGAAGAGAGGGCAAGGGAAGGGAGAACAATGAGAACCAAGAAAGTATGTAAAGGTGTGTATTTCCAATGATGAATGTCATTATATTGTACACCTCAAATGTACCAATAAAAGGATATACAGTAAAAAAATATATTTTAATTTGTAATAGCCATTACAGGAAAATTAGAATGTATAATGGAATCTATAATAGCAAATTTACTCCCTCTTCAATAAATGATATTGGTTTCAACTCCAGTTCTAGTCAATTTGTAAATTAGTTCACAATTATACTAGTAAAAATATATTAACAAAATACTAAAATTTTAAGTAGAGATAATTAAAACCAAGAATTTGTGTCAAGAGCCAAAAAGCAAATAAGGATAGATGTTGATCACATGAGCCATATTCATAGATTGGGAATTATACACAGTAAAGGAAAATGCCAATGATGTATATACAAAAAAGTTCAATGGGATGTTTTTAAGCATCTCTCAAGACCTAGTTCCTTTGTTCATAATCCAAGCTTCTTAAAAGAGCATACATGATTGAAATAAAATGATAAAATGTTTAAAAGACTGTAGAGAATCTGTTACCTACTTCATACTAATTTTCAATAGAAATATTAATAAAGATGTTGAAGCTTAAATATATTTATGTAATGATATAGTGACTTCATTAGATTTTAAACAGAGTATCATGCAAAGCTGTGATGTCATAACTAGCAGGGTCTCACCACCCTCAAAATCTTGGAAATGCTCTCCCAGGTTTCTGTTGCTCCTTCACTCTCCCTGCCAAGTTTCTGTGGAACCACTTCAACTCCATGTTTTATAACTTGATTTTATATTTGATAAGATAACCTTTTGTCTGTAATCTAATATTACTAATAGCAGATGGATTTTCAAATAGATGTGTAGAAAAAAAGCCATTTTTGTGATGAAGATATTGTAGATGGAACATATTTACGGTTTTCAAAATGCTTTTCAGAAGTTCAAATCCTTCCACCAATAATATTAAATGCTGTAGATTCTATAAATACTTACATTTCAGTATAATGAGATTATACTCTCAATGCAAAAGTAATTGTGCTTATGTAAGATGATGTCAGAAGATATGGTTAGATTAAGAATTAAAACCTAATTCAAGCTGCCATTTTATGCAGGGATAAAGACAGCACTGTATGAGGGTCTAAATTCTTGTCCAATTTGTCATTTCAAGCTGCCTGCTGGAGAGCAGGTGCACATAAATAAGGTGCAACATAGAAATGGCTTCCAATCAAATTTCTGAAGGACTAATACTGCAGCCGTTTAACTTTCCCATGGTTTTATTTTGGAAGCTGTCAGGAGAAATAGATTGGTTTTTGTCTGGGTAACTAAGAAGAGCATCTATAAAGCCAGTAACCTAAGAGGTAAAGACTTCTACATTCAGTTTCAATTTGGAGAGGAAACCCAAGTGAAAACCTGTTATATTTTCAAGCACTGAAACAAGGGGAGAGAGGGAGAGAGGGAGAGGGAGAGAGAAAGGAAGGGAGGGAAAGAGAGAGAGAGGGAGGTGAATCCTCAAAAAATGCAGAGGTAGATAATACTATCATGCTATTTGTTCTTGATATGATAAATGGAATGAAAACATAATCTAAAACATTTAAGTTGCCCCAAGATCATACAGCAGACCCAAAAAATGACAAAATAGGCCATCTAACTCCAGATATCCTACCCTTAGCACCAGATTAAATTATGTTTAATATAATATACTGTGTTTAATGACATTGGTCCAAAATATTCCTTATTTTACCAAAATGAAAATGAAAAGAAGAAAAAATATTACTAAAGTCATTCCCTTTTGTTTAAACTTATTTTGGAAAAGGTAGTTAGGATTTCTTTTCAAAAATTTTGTCTGAATATTAAATTTCATTCTTTCCATATTCAACTAATACATAATGCAAATTGAAGTTTATGAAGATAGCTCCTTTCTCTCACATGAGATCAGCTTCTGATAAAAGATCTATAACCTTTAGTTTAAATTTTGTAATGATTAAAATAGTTAAAATATTATTATGACATATGAGAAATAGAGAGAGTATATCACAATTAATGATTGATTTTAATGAGGCAGAAGAATGAATCCCACATAGTTCTTGTTTTTACAAAAGTCTGAATAAAAGTTAAATTTAACTTAGGGCATAGTGAGAGATATAGGTCTAGTTGTAGTGTTTGGAAAGTTGAAGCCCAATTTTTCCAGCACCATTTATTAAAGAGGCTATCTTTCCTCCAGCGAGGGTGTTTGGCTCCTTTGTCAGAGATGAGATGGTTGAATGTGTCCGGAATTGTTTCTACATCTTCCAATCTGTTCCACTGGCCCTCAGGCCTGTTTCTTTGCCAGTACCATGGTGTTTTTATTACAGTAGCTTTGTAGTATAGTTTCAAGTTGGTGATTGTAATACCCCCTGCCATGTCTCTGTTACCTAGAATTGCTTTTGCTATTCTGGGTCTCTTCTTGTTCCAAATGAATTTTTGGATTGTTTTTTCAAGGTCTATGAAGTATGCTGCTGGGATTTCAACTGGGATTGCATTGAATCTATATATAGCTAAACTACAATCTAAATGGATTAAAGATCTAAATATTAAAACAGAAACACTAAACAGGCTGGAAGAGAGTTTAGGAAGAACTTTGAAGACAGTGGTGTAGAAAAAGATTTTATGAACAATACCTCAGCTGCCCGTGAACTAGCACAAACAATCAACAAGTGGGATCTCTTCTTACTAAAAAGCTTCTGCACAGCAAGAGAAACCACCAACAGTGTGAAGAGATCACTGACAACATGGGAAAAAATTTTCACCAGCTGTCCCTCAGACAAAGGTCTACTATCTAGAAGGCATAAAGAACTTAAAAAAATCAGACCTCCCAAATTTAAAGACCCAATCCAAAAATGGGCATCTGAAATGAATAGACATTTCTCACACAAAGAAGTAAAAATAACAAATAAATACATGAAAAAATGTTCAACATCACTGGTCATTCAAGAGATGCAAATGAAAACAATGCTGAGATTCCACCTCACACCAAAAAGAATGGCTGTTATCATGAAATCAACCAATAACAAATGCTGGCAGGGCTGTGGGGAAAAAGGAACACTGCTCCACTCCTGGTGGGAGTGTAGACTGGTGCAACCACTGTGGAAATCAGTACGGAGATATCTCAAAGAACTAGGACTGGAAGTCCCATTTGATGTAGCTATTCCTCTTCTGGGTATCTTCCCCAAAGATCTAAAAGAATCATACCACAGTGATATATGTGCACTCATGTTCATAGCAGCACAGTTTTTAATAACTAAAACTTGGAAACAGCCCAAATGCCCATCAACTGGAGACTGGATCAAGAAAATGCGGTGTTTTTTTTTTTTTTTTAATAAAATGGAGTACTACTCAGCCATCAAAAGGAGAAATTAGAGACATTTATTGCTATAGGGAGGCACATTGAGGAGATACTCTTAAGTGAAATAAACAGGACACAGATGTGTAAATACCAAATAGTTTCTCTAGTGTGAGAAACTGAAAGTGTAAATAAGGACTAAAAGGTATAACAGATAATGTGAAATAGGAAGAAAAGGGGCAAAGGGGAAGTAGAAGTGAGAGGGGTAGGGGAAAGGAAAGAAAAGAATAGAATATGAGAAAATGAAAAATGGAAACAATGTCTTTGTAAATAGGGAGGGATGGAAGGGTTGAAGGGAGGGCAGGGGAAGGGGAAAAAATAAGAACCAAAAGAGATTATGTAAAGATGCAAATTTCCAATGATGAATGTCATTCTATTTTATACTTAAAATGTACCAATAAAATAAAATTTTAAAAAAGATTAATTTAAAAACTTACGGTGCTCTATTATCACCATATTGATTATAATTGTCAATAATATAGTTCCCCTCATAAGATCTGTTATTTGGAGCTTTTAAATTTCTGCTTTTAATTAATTCATCAATGAACTATTCCCTGAGAACTTGATTGCAAGTTGAAAAATTGCACACCACTTTTTACAGAAGACTGAAGGAGGGAGGGAGAGAGAGAGAGAGAGAGAGAGAGAGAGAATATGATAGACCTTCAAAGAGAGCACAGTTTTGAAAGAAGCAATATTTAGTTAATGAATAAATAGACATTAGAAAACTCTTAGGAGAAGATAGCTATCTTGAAAAAGCATGAGTGTCTTTGATTCCACAGTGAAATCTTTACAACATGGAAAAATCTTTAATAAACACTTCTATGGGGGCAGATTCAAGTTTTTCAGATTTAAAACACAATTTTGGATAATGTCAGTGTTCATAGAAAAATGAAAGGTTCTCATATATGTTAATTCAGTTTTATTTTACAGGATTTACATGTCTTTGCAAATTTTTGTGGTCAATTTCTCAGGTCTGTTTTCTCAGGCAGCAGTCTGCAGGGGTTATGCCCTCTTTAAAAAAAAAAATCTCTATCCAACATTTTGGGACTTAGGGGTTAGATTGTATGATGTCACAAATATTTTAAATTACATATTTGCAATAAACCTTCTTAATCCTAACTGAATTTAAAATAAAACTTCTCTATTAACATAGTATCAAAAGGTAATTTTTACAAAACTGTTATCAAGTGTTTTAAAAGATATGCTCTACAAGTTTTACTGGAGTACTATGATTATGAATCATAGAAATTTCAAAAATATATTATCCAAGTATACTTCTTCCCCAAAGGAAGATGATAATCATATCTGAGGAGCATGCACATCTGTTGTCTGCTACAAACTTAGCAGAACTGTCTAATGAGAAAATGTCCATCAACAGCCAAAAACTATTTCTTATCTTCTAGTGACAAAGTTACCTCATCAATTATTTAGAGAACACCTTATTCCTTTAGACACTATATTCTCTTTCATCACCTGGTGTCCTCTAATTTCAGAGCAAAATTTAAGGACAATTGTTAAGGCATACACCTTATGAATTATTTCAAGAGAAAAAATAAACAGATACAGAGAAGGGTCACTAACATTGCATCCCTAGGTTTTCCAATGAGTATTGTAATGGACTAGTTTCATCTTCAGAATCTTCCCTCATGATGGTGTGTATACATCTTTCATAAGTTTATCTGTAACAACTGAACTAGTGTTGCAATTATGAAAATCATCTTTACTATTTCCATGACTCGGCAAATTTTTCTAACTTTATGCTAGTACTTATCTATTAAGCTTCTAGTAATTATTTTTTATTATGATATATTCCTATGGGATAATTACTGCATAAGTCTTTCTTATTATAATGTTGATCCTAATCTCACAGTAACCTTAGAAACTCAACCTCCTGATGATATGGCATCTTATATCACTCTTTGCTGTTAGCTTACATCTCAGTTAGTATTGTCCTCACAACTATATATCTGTTTTAAAATGTACAATTTTCTCTGAAAAAGTTTGAGAATTGAAAAGTGCTAATCTTTGACAAATCTTTGCCTCCAGACTTCAAGTGCAATTGCCTCTGCTCTATTAATATTGGGGTTGCAGTCGCAAGCATCATATCTGAAAGGTTTTCTCTCTATGGAAATGGCATATAATGTTACTTAGCATTGTACTAAATTTGTTCTCTTTGAAAGGCCTCAAATTATATACTTCTGTACTTTTACATGCACCAAAGGAAGGGATTATAACTAGGAGAATTCATTGTTATTCTCTGGTGATTTGGGAAAAGTGATTGACAACTGTTAAGTCACAGACAGCCCAGTGATACTTGAAGTATTAGACTGTACATTCACCTTTATTTATACAGGGCCCAGAAACAGTGGAAAGGAATTCATTTGCATGTTAGGGTAAATATGAGGAGATAGATAAATATAAATAGATATCCCACAGGCATCATTCAATAAAATAATCTTGCTGACATAGACCTATCTATTAAGCAGTAATTTCAAATATTTTCCAATTGTTTTGGGTCTATAGTTACCTTAGTTGCAACAATGAGAGTCTTTATTTAAGAGGCATTTGAATATAAAAATTCAAGATTAGTGCATGGCATTATTTTTTGTTCATTTATTTACTTATTATCAATCTTAATAAAGGTTTTAAATTAGGTTAAAATAAATGACAGTTTCATTAATGTAACCTTACTAGAAATAAACATAATACATTTTAGTAAGAGTAATGCAAAATATATTTACTGTGCTTGATAGTAGATTTGAATCTTGACTTTCTAGCAATAAGGCAAAAAAACTAGAGGAACAAGATGAATCAAAAAGATCCCATGAAAATTAGAAGCATAACAGTTCTCTTGGTGAAGCAAGGGTTTTCTTAATATTTGGTTTAAAAATAATTTGTTACAGGTAAAAAATAATACAATAGGAAATTCCTTCAATATCTTTTCTTTGTTGTTTTTATAGCAAATGTAAAACAATATTGTATTTTATTCATAGTTGGAGATGCAATTTGATGTCAATCACTAAATAATATTTAGGAACTGGCCGTATAATTTTAGTTCTTCACCAAGGGTGGTAGTGGAGTGATTTTTTTCCTCACTCAGAAATGCTTGTTGAAATGATTAGGACTTTAGGAATAAGCATCTCAAGCTAATCAGTTTAAAGTCTCCTTGATAAAAGGATGAAATATAAGTAATACCATTGTTTCATTGGAAATTCTATATGATCATGGCCTTTATTTCAATTCTAAGCTTGCTTGCTGTAGATCATCCAGCAGAACAATCAGACATAAGAAGAGCCTGTGTCCTGCTCGGAGAACAGAATCCAAAACGTGAGAACCAACGAAACGCATACTCCAACTATGTAAATACTTCATAAGATGAAAAAAAAATGAAAATTTACACAAAATAATGTTCATGACAACATTGGTTGCAATATAAACACTATAAAAACTAATATTCAATACTAGATACTTTACTAAACAAGTTTTATTCATTTATTCAATATGAAGACACTCCATATTTTATAATAAACTGATATTGCACATTATATCAATAATTTTAAAATAATAAAAATGCTTTATAATATAAATTCACTTAAAGAGTCCAATTATTATATGAAACAGAATACATATTTTAGATGGATAAGCTAAAAAAATGATGTTTATTATAGGTAAGTGATAGAAATACATGACATTTAAAAATTTTTATTGTGATATTTTTGTGATCCAGATTGTTATCTTCTAAGCATGTATTGCCTTCATAATTAGAAATATGCAATTAAAAGTAATGTCTGAGTTTCTAAATAATTAGACTATAATAGTATGAAACATAACCTATAAATCTGAAGATATGTAACAATCACAAATATTTAGGGAGTCAACAGATAGGAACAAAAGTATTACATTTAGCCTATTGTTTTGCAAAATTGTAGTAAATTACCACAAACTCATTTCTCCAATTTTTACAGAAATTGTAAAATTATTTTAAATGTTAATTATATCTCTCAAATAGAAAATTGGATATATTGTCTTGGGTTTTTTGTACATAATTGCAAGTGTAGAAAATGATACAAAAATCATTCATGTAATTAAATGCATTTCACTCATAACTACTCAATGTTTAAAAAAAATTATTTTTCACTACATTTGTGTAGGATGTTCAAGATCCAGAACACTGCCTAACCAAAGGTTGATGAAGATTTGTAGTGTCAATCACACTTATTTATTATTTATGAGAATGCAAAATAATATGACCTCATTTGGAAACAATTTGACTGTTTCTTATACAACTAAGTGTAGTTTTTGTAGTCATATCTTAAAGTCTAGTCATTGCATTCCTTGATATCTAACCAAGGAGCTAAGCATTCATATCTACACAAAATCTTCCACATAGATGGTTATAGCAGCTTTATTTGTAATTGCCAAAACTGGAAAGCAACCAAGATTTTTCTCAGTAAGTAAATGGAAAAGTAAACTGTGGTACATCCAGAAAAGAGGATATTATTTAGTGATGAAAATAATAGACTATCAAGGTATGAAAAGATGTGAAAGAAATTTAAATGTACATTACTAATCAAAGGAAGACACTTGTAAGATGTGATTCCAACTGTATGCATTGTGTAAAACACAGAACTATGGAGACAGTTAATAGAGTGATGGTTTTCAGGAATGAGTATGAAAAGAAATGAGTAGAACACAGAGGATTTTAGGACAATACGAATACTCTGGAAGATGCTAAAATGGGAGCTACATCTCATTACACATTTGTCCAAACCTTTAGAATGTTCCACACTAAGACTAAAGCCTAAGGTAAACTGTGGGCTTTGAATAATTGTGATGCATCAATGAGGGTTCCTCCAATGTTCCATTCCTGTACTGAGTGTTGATAATACAGGAGGCAACTAACTTATAAGAAGTATAAGTTGTCTAGCTCACAGTGGTTTATCTAGCTCACAGTTTTGGAAGTTGAAGATCCTAGGGCAGAGCATAGGTTCCACAAAGGCTGCCCTTCATTGCATCACCTGGAACTGTGAAAAGTAGTAATGGTGGGAGCCTGGCGAGAACAAGCAAGTGAATGCATCTGAAAACAAGAGCAGAGAGAATGAGGCTCAGCCAAACTCAAGCTTTTATAACAAACTTCTTGGAAGAGCTGTCTCCTGAGGGTATCCCTTCAGTGACCCAGGTGCCTGCTCTGGGCTCAGACCACCACAGCTTTCAGAGCAGGTCTCATCAGTGATACCCTGCAGATCAAGTCTCTTCAAACCACAGTGAGGGAATTTTCTGTCCTTGCCTCTTCATTTGGTATGAATCTAAAACTGCCCACAGAAAAGTGTTTAATATATTTTGTAAAATAAAAGTAAAAAGAGGTTAATACATTTTTGAGAAGGACATTTTGACTCTCTTTTGCTCTGAGATGATTTTGTCTGTTCTCCCTTTCTCTGTTATTTTTCTCTGTCCTTCAGACAAACCATGACCCAGGCAACCTCATCTCTCCTTTGTTCTCTACCCAAAATCCTTGTAATGTTTTTTTTGTGATTTTTTCTTCACCAATTTTTTCCACCACAAAGTGATAAATACGGATGAAATAATTGTGTGCAATGTTTTTAGATAAAAATTCTTAATTATTAGACTTCCTTGAGCATTATTATACATCTTTAGCATCAGAGAGTAGGGGTAGAAATTAAATGGTTTTTGATAGGTCTCCCACTACCTCAGCAGCTATTATGGATAGTAGCTGCCCTCTTCCTATCATGCTTTGGGCCCTCCCCTGTGTGATGTCACAACAAGATGGCTGCTCCCACCAAAGAACGAACCCTTCTTCCCAGCATGCCCCTGTTCTCGCCTAGAGAGTAACCTAATACTCGCTCATCTCCTACCACCTAGTGACTTCACCGGCTCCTCCATTCCCTAGCCACTACCTCACTCAACCCCGCCTCAGCTCCTACAAGCCCCACCCCCGCTCCTATAAAAGGCACTTGCTGTTCTGGCCATATTGATTTGTCTCTCCTTTGTTCAGAGACAGCCTGGCAGATCTGTTCCCTTAATAAAGGCTTGTTGTGGCCTGGTCTGGCCTTGGTTTTCAGCCCTTTTACCTGACAGTTTTAAGCTCAGGTTTTCTCCCTGATATTTGGTTCCTGCTGATTTGATGCTCTTGAAAGAAAATGATTACAATATTTATAATTATATTTATGATTATATATTTATGATTATAATATAATCATATTAGTTATAAAAATTCTGAGCCTTTCAATAAATATACATAAATTATAAAATTCTGAATATTATTTGACTAAACTGGTTATTATTTATCATTTTTCCCCAACCAGTCTATTTCCATTCATCACACTGCAGGAGTCATTAAGACATGGCTTTATTTTTTTGTGTAGTATAAATTATTGGTGATAATAAACAAAAGAAATATAACTCCTCCAGTTTTATCAGATGATCAAAAGCAGTGTAATGATCATGAAGCACTCACCACTTTGAAGACTGAAATAGGATTTGTTAATTAATAGCAACAATATTTGGGGAAACGACAACATTTTTTTTTCTCGCCAACAGTAGTCAAATAGCAAGCCATACTAACAAAGCAATTAAATTTCAAATGGTATTAAAAATTTATTTTGTTAGTTACATATATTGTGTACATGTGGCTTAAAGGCTCAATAAAATATAAGGATCATTTTACTGATAAAATATCTACTGTCTATTTATAGAGAAAACTTTATTCCTAATAATGAGTGCATTTGTGTGAATGGTGACCAGAAATACTCAAAAACTGTTTTCTTCTGTATTGATGAAGATATTTGGAGGTTAAGCTACAGATAACATATTTGTGGCTTCAAAAATTGCAATTCACAGTAACTTATTTGGCTATTTAAAACATTTTTAGAATCTCTGTTACATTTATTTTGCCTATAACAAAGGAAAATATCACATAAGCTATTAAAATCTATTAACAAGCTGTGGCAAATGTGTATTTAATTCAATGAGGTTCTTATAATTCTGGCTTTTTCTTCCTTTGGAGAATTAGGCAGGTATTAAAGAGCTGCAATATCAAATCCTCATGGAGTTTTACAGAAATAGCATGTCACTAGCACTGGGATTACAAATTTGCTGAAGTTTCCTCACCCCTGTCTTGTCAACAAATTTAAATATAATCAGAGGGCTGAGGATGTGAGTTAGTGGTAAAGCACAGGCTTAGTGTGTGTGAGGTGCTAGCTTTGATCTCAAGCACAAGAAGAGCAGGACAGGAAAGGAAAAAAAAGTCATGGAGAAAGAGATAAAGACATGAATGGGTCCAAACTATAAGAGGAGTTTGAAGAAAACTTAGGCAAAAAGGTCATAGAAACTAAGAGATAAAAATAATTCTAATAAACTGATGAAAGTTTGGTTAAGTATTATTAAGTGAAGGAAAGTGAGGAAAAGGGTGATTATTATATTTGGTCACTGACTATCCTTGGGTGGGAGATTAAAGTCACTCAGGAAAAATTGATGTGACTTTCAAAACAGAAGCTGAGGGTGGACTTTTTAGCAATCCCAGCTACTAGAGAGGCTGAGACAGGAGGATTGAAATTTCAAAGCTAGCCTGAGAAACTAAGTGAGATTGTCTCAGTGTAAAAAGTAGAAAGGGCTGGGGATGTAGTTCAAGGTTCTTTGGACTCAACTCCTAGGAAAACAAAACAAATAAACAGCAACATTAACAAAAAATAAGAAATGAAATAAATAACTTGATTTTTTTCAACCATGATGAGCAGCTTTACTGAGGGCTGATCAGACCCTTGGTTGCCTGCTTGAAGGGTACAACAAAGGATAAAGAAAGACAAAGACAAATTTGCAAGTACCCCTGTACTCCTGTACCAGGTGATCAGTGCCTCAGACTGGGCAAAATACAAAGACCTCTTTGGCTGGACCACTTTCATTGGCCACTGAGCAGCAAGGGTGAGGGGTAGTCTACTTTTCCTGGAATAGCTACTGTAGTAAGAATGAGGTAGTAGAATGATGAACAAGTTTAGCATCACAAAAGGCAGTAAGTTAAGGTCCTTCTCCATATCTGGGTACTTGCTTTCTTTGTATCTTGCCTCAGGAGGGCTGGGGTTATGGGATTATGTCCCACCTAGCCAGGAAGCATGCAGCCTTCTACAAAAACTTCCCTATTCCTGAAGCAAGTCAACATCTGCCTCTTTGCCTCACGACTGTGGGGCCTAGGGTGGCCCCTACCAATCTATACATATCATGGCTGGTCCACAACACAGGCTTTTACAATTTTTTCAATTTATTGGAAGGAAAAGGAAGTTAAATATGACTGTGGATTGGGGCAGAATTAGAAAATGTTATCCTCATAAAGCATTGGAAATTAAATAGATAATATTTCATAGACTTAGTTAATAATAACATGGGTTACAGGAAATAATACTGGAGATGAAATACAAAATATTATGTCTCCCAACCCATTAACTGTATGATACACTGAGTTCTTGTTTTCCAGAAATTGAAGAATGAATCTGAGGAACAATGGAGTTTAAGAGTAGGAAGATATTTATTAATAGGAAACCTCCTGAGGAGCAGGAGGGGTCCCAAGTGGGTAGCCAGGGACCCCATTTTACAGAGAAGTTTTATAGGGTGAAATCTACATGGGTATAATGTGGGCCACAGACATGAACATCCAATAAGGTTTCAAGTAGAGTCACTTAGGTAATGGTGGTCCAGTTGGGAAACAAATCACGTAACAAGCATAGATGAAAAGAACAAAGATTCTCCTAGAAAGTGGTGGGTCTAGAGGTCCCTGGTCACCCACCAGGATGGTTGATATCTATCTAGACTTCATTGGGCCCAGTGTTTGTTCTTTAAGGAAGTATTAGGTCTGGTCATCTTATCTTTATCTTGAGGCTTGGTTTTCAGCCAATGTGTCTCTGGTGCAGCTGTGGTGTGTTTCACCTTTGTTCTAATTCTTTGGAGGATCTAGCCCTATCTGGCTGCCTGTAATATTTCTACCTGGCTCATCTATCTATAATATAAGCATAGTGTTTAACAGTATGGAGTAAATAAACAATTAATGTTTTACATGATCTTGCTTCTGTAGCACTCTGAGAGCAAGAATTTAGAGGTAGCTGGTTAGTGATTTTGGTTTTAATTATTATTAGGATTCATATTAGGCTAATAGTAGCATTTGGCTTAAAAGCTTATTACTTTGAGGGGCAGAGATTTAGCTCAGTGACACCAGCCTGCCTCATAAGGGCAAGGTCCTAAGTTTGATCCCTGGTACCAAAAATAAAGAAAAAGCTTATTACTTTGATAAAACAGATATGGAGGGAATAGATGTAACTCCCAAACTTGCTAGATATCCAAAACACAAGTTCATATTTTCTAAAATTGAAGAATGAATTCTAGGAACAACAGAAGTTAAGAGTAGAAAAAATTATCGAGAAAAAGATAGCTTCTGTTGAGAGATAGAGGAGGATGGGAAATTGGGTTGCCCACCCATCCCATTTTTCAAAAATGTTTTATATGGCAAAGCCATGAGGTGAGGTGCATACAAAATGAGACAAAATTATAAGACCTAGTGGAAAATTACAAGGTGGGCAGGAGGATGGACAAAACCATGACCAACCAATAAGATTATAAGTACAGTCACCCGGGTAATATTTATTAAATGGGGGTCAAATGGGAAAACAAATCACATACAAAGAATTTCCCCATTTAGAATATCACTGCTGTTCATCTCTAGGGGAAGTAGTGCCTCTTTTCTTTTTTATAATGCTAACCAGTGAATGTGCCTCAGTTGTTCTCCATGTTGGCTCCTTGATTGTTCTCCATATTGGCTCCTTGAGGACCAGCCCTGTCTAACTGCCTACAAGATATCTAATTAACTTATCTATCTACAATAAAACCATCATTAGTCATAATTGATGAAGTGATATTTGTTATTATAGATTTCTTTGATAAGATATCTAGTTGTTTTCCAAATAAGAAAGAGCAGAGTAATTTGAAGTTTGTGGTAATATTCAGAGTTAATTTGAGAATGAGGACAAGATGCTCCCAATTCTAAATCTGTAAAGCCAAATTTTTCAAGCTTTTTTCATCTATAAAATGTGAACCATGACAATGACCCAAATGACTTATTATAAAACAGACTTAAAATACATAAAGAGCAGAATGACACAGCTGACAAGGAGTGAATGAATATGCAACATCAGTCAACTTCATTGTCACCATTATGATTGCTCTCCCAATTCCTTACTAGCAAATAAACAGTTAAATGCAGCAAATTAGTAGTGAACTTATAACTATACATTCATTGTTCAGTGTGGCTAAAACATCACTTCCAGGAAAGGAAAGTGTTTTGAAATCATATCAGAAAAAAACCACAGGTTGATTTTCATTCAGTAAAAAGAAAAAGAACTTCTCAAAATCAGAAATTTTAAGTGATTTCAGCAACTGCTTCTAATTGCAAGCATTTGCCAAAGAACATCCATTTTATATGAAATCTAGTAATCGATGAAAAAACAGTAGCCAAAAAGCAACTGAAAATTTATGTTTGTATTTTCACTCAGACTAAGATAGAAAAGTGAGGATCGAACCTTCATTTTTTTTTCCTTCGGCATCCCCAGAGCCTGTGATTGCACTGACAGCTGTCAGCCCTTCCTCCTTACTGTGAGGGCCTTGACTTAGACAACTTCCTGTAAGCTCTGCTGTGCTCTCCACAATTGTCATTGAGGCTGTAGCTTGCTAATCCTTGCAGCACTGATTGGGGTTCTAGTGCGGGTCCAACTCCAGCCTCTTCCTCAAATCCTGGCCACTCAGGTGCAGGTTTCAGCTCTCTGCAGGAAAAATGGAAGAAGATTGTTTCCAACAAGACAAAGATCCAGAGTGAACTGGGATCTGGAGCTGATTATCCCTCAAGTTCTCAAATGCTAATAGGCCATGATCAACCCTGGAGCTTCTCCTCGAATTTAGCAATGGCACTTGCACCTTCAGCCCCTAATTCTCATTTTGGCATAAATGGCTGAGCTGTCAATCAAACAGCTGCTTTTCTGGCAGTTTGTCTGAGCTATCATTGTTCTCCTTGACACTATTCTGGATGCCTCAAGGCCATTCTATTTGCCTTGGCCGCATCTGGCCTCAGACAGGCGTATTCTACATCACTATGCCCTGAAGTCATCAGAAGACACTTTCCTCACTACTTTGAAAGTCTGTAAACAGGTCTACAACATTCAGGAGACTATACAAGTTGTTTTGATCCTTCTCTATATGTACAGTGTTTTCCCTACTCCTCAGACCAATCCAGGAGGGCTTTCTCTTTGTACTATCCACCTGTATTGGATTATCAGCCCCTCAAAAAAGCCTCTTGAGCTTATTGCCTCTCTTAATCTTTTTCTCCAGTGGAGTAGGTTGAACTGGTTAAACAAGATAAAGCTGATAATGCTAAGGGTTGTTAGCTCTGTATCCTAGCCAGAGGGCTGCATAATAGCTCCAAAGAACAGCAAAGTTGCAAAAGTCAAGAATGACAGAAACCTGGGGAGACTTTCAGAAAGCATATCACTTTGTATTAATAGGTTAAAAGCTCTTAACAATGGATGAGTAGAAGTCTGGAGCAATCAGATCTACTTGACTGTGATGTGTGTGTGTGTGTGTTTGCGTGCGGATGTGAGAGTACAAAAAGATCAATAGTTGTCAGAGTTTAATGGTGAGGGAAGGATAAATGAAGGATTTTTATGATGATTAAATTGGTCTATATGACACCATAGTGGTGAATATATACCTTTATACATTTATTAAAATGATAGGATATAAAAAGCAAGAGTGAATCCTCAGGTACATTATAGATATTAGGTGATAATATATCAATACAGGTTCATCAATTGCAAAAAATATACCATTGTAGTATAAGACAACCATAGCTTAGAGGTCATGTATTTGTAGGAACAGTTTGTAAAAAGTCATTATAATTTTTAACTTGCTGTAAACCCAAAATTGCTAAAAAATTAGGTTTATTTTTATAAAGATGTGACAATAGTAATACTTACCAAATATTTAGTATATTTAATATTTCTTAAATGAATTATACTCCCTGCTTCTATTACACAAACAAGAATACCATTTACTTATGCTAGGTATCTCATTCACAAAGTATATGTACTACTGTATTTATTCTTTCAAACATTTTCCCATCATATTTCAGGTATTATTATCTTCCTTACCAGGTTTGAAAGCTACAGCAGAGAAATCAAATACAGGATAATGCATCTAATGTCTGTTATGATTATATTTAAAATCTTAAAAAGATTATTTGTTCTGTTCATTCATTCCTAACCAAAACAAAAGAGCAAAACATAATTTCAGTTTTAGAAATTTTAAATTTTAGTGGAGATGTTTCATGAGAACAGGAAAAATAGCTTTGGAGCACAAATGAATGATCAAGAATAAAAAGGTAGATTTTTTTTTATCTTCTTAACCACCCCATTGACATGAATTTCCCTCTACTGTTACATTAAATGAGGACTGTAGGGCTGGGAATTTAGCTCAGTGATACCCAACCTGCCTCACAACCACAAGGTTCTGAATTTGATCCCTGATACCAAAAATAAAAAAATAAAAAAATGAGGACTGTCAAGGAAAGGTGCGTAAATATTTATATACAGCAGCAGAGAGATGAAATGATTTTGATTTTAGTTCACATTTGAAAATTCAATTAGGAAAAATACTGAAGGAAAAAACATAACTCTTCATTTGAAATAAAAGAATTGAACAAGGAATAAAAATGGTCATATGAAGAACAAAAAGGTTGTAAATGATATAAACATCCTTGCTTATCCAGGAGATTGGAGGTCTTTTAAATTATAGTTGATATATTTTCTGTACATTGGGAATTATAAATACTAAATTTTAATATTACAACATAATTATATTTAACTTACTTTTTATTTACAACATTCTACTCTCTATTGTTGTACCTTAAGCCAAAAATTCCATTCTAAATGATAAAAATTTTATCTCCCTTCTTCACTTCTCTTGACTCTATTTAAAGGATTACTAAAAACAATCCATCAAAAATCATACACCAGGGCTGGGGATTTACCTCAATGTTGCTGCCACCTCCCTTCAAGCGCAAGGTCCTAAGTTTAATCCCCGGTACCCCCTACCCCCGCAAAAAATCATATACCTAATACTTTAATGTCAACAGGTTCTCTAAACTGTGTTGATAAATTTGTATGGCCAGACATTTGTCCTAAAGTTTCACTGTAATATCTTTTCAGCAAGTAAGTTAGTTACAGGCTTGTTTTTCTTGTTAGTCTAATTAGAGTAAATGGCAGCCAGTTTTCTCAAAAGATAAAGGTCACTCTAAAGGTTGCCATAATTTAGAAAATTAAATCTTCAGCCAGTAATTCCTGGTGCTGAACCAGGGTTTGATCTTGAAACAAACTGAATGAGATGCAGTGAGATTCACAGGGAAAGTCTGACATTCTTCTCTGCACGTACTTTTTAGAAACAGTAATGCCTTAGTTACAGAGTTTGGATTAGAAAACATGCTTCCTACAAATGAGAAAAGATGAAAATAATAATAAGATGAAACTCCTCACTTCCCATGAGATTGGGACTTGAGAAGATAACATATTACTCATGAACACCTAGAACTTGAAGTTGAGAAATGTTCTTTACCACATTTGTCTCAAAAGAAAGCTATGAGAAAGTTCCAGAGTAAAAGTTCAATCAGTTGTCTCAAAAAGAAGAAAAAATCAGCCAGGAAGTCCACTGTGAAAAATCATAATGTATGGACTCCAAATAGACATGTAAGTGCATAAATCAAATGTCCTCATATGAAAAGTTGCTAGAATGGTCAAAATCCAACCATATGTTTTGGAGAAATCAATAAATAAGGTACTGTGACCAAGCTTGTTCTAGGATCTCTTAAGACAGCTGCAACATAATTCAGTGTATTTAAGTAATTTCAAACTGTGAGTCATGTTTTAAGAGGTGTAATTGTCCCTATCTCTGTTGTCTGTTAAAAGAATTAATATACATTTCAAAGAAAAGAAAATTTGCACTTTTATTTACCTGTACATGTTTAACAGAAATGATAAAATTCTGCTTTATAGGAAGCTTACACATAAGTGTAAATGTGAAGACAACTTTTCAATTTATTCAGACACATAAGATTACTAAAGAAAGAAAATGCTAGAAAAACTTTTTAAAAAATGTTCTCATCCTAATAAAAGAAAACAGAAGTTAAAATAAAATTGTTGGTTTTTATGAATTTGTAAAAATTAAGATATCAGTAAGCAGTGTCTGTACCTATTTTTTAAGACAAGATATATTAGAAATACTTCTAAAGGAGTTGACATTTTCTATTACTATAAGTGGTCAAATTTTTTGTATAAACACTTGAATAGTTTTTCAAAATTGCCATCCTGGAATGACAAGGAAGCACTGTTCTTGAGATTTTCTTTGGAATAATATAAGGCAGAATTACAATAGAAATCTCAAGGAATTCTCAATTTATTGTATAGACATGAAATTAAGATTTATTATCTGTTGATGGGTAATACAAAAATAACTCAGTTCTATCTTCAAGTGCAAATAGTGTTTCAAAAAACTAACACTGTGTAGATGGAACTTGTCAGTCCAATGGATGAGTCAGTGAAAACTGTTCATTAAGTAAATTGAAATCTAAGTAGGTAGTCCGCACATAGATCATTTATTATTGTGAAAGTGTCAGACATGCATACATATACTGCACCAAATAGCTATGGTATTATACTGAAACCAAGACAGGAGGCACACTTCTCCTTTAGTTAAAAAGAAACAACAGGAAATTCATTCAGGTCCCAGATCTAAAAGTGAATTAAAGACGCTCAGACATTCTCTACTTCACCTTGAAGGTCTTTCTTAGGCCTAATAAAATCAAGCACAGCTCCTACTCTAAAAGAAAATCCTTGGAACTTTACCCAACTATCTCCTTCCATTTTTAAACTTCATGGAGTATGCAAAAGAATGCTTCTTTTCTCCTGTTTATGCCACTCATTTTTACTTAAATATATCAACCTTTTTATTCAGTTCTTTTATATTACATGGGATAATTTAGAGGAGAATGGAAAGAAGAAAAACATATTGGCAAAATTATTTTGGAGCACTTAAAATACTTTTTAAGGAAAAGATGTTCACTATTACTCAAGAGCTTTAAACTCACAATGCACAAATGCACAAATAAGTAAAGATCTTAAAATAAATTCCAAATAATATATAACACCATTGATATCACTTGGAAATTTTAATGAACTTTAGAGGTGTTTAATTTCATCAAAACATATTATTTGTTGAAAATGTACATTAATAATTATCCTGGTAAGACTGCCTAGTACCTAACTGTGTATTTGAGAGCAGGTTTTCCTAAACTATTGTTTTCACGTAAGTAGATGAAGAACTTCTTTTAAACAATGATGTCACAAAATCTTTTGCTACAAGGTAATGTTTGTTGAAGAAAAACTCACTGAAATTTTGTAGATATCTTAAGGGAAACTTCGTAAAGTTGCAGAGAACACTGAAGTGTAAAGAGAGTTGTAGAATACTCATGCTTTTAAGGTATAGTGCTTAAAGCTGAATTCTATATGTTATGCTAAAGGTAAAAAATATCAATCACATAGTATATAAATTGATATAAATTAGCATGAGTGCAAAGTTATATGAATGTTTTTGTCTATACTATGATTAAGTGAAAAAAGAATGAGTTAAAACTATATAATATATTTAACATAAGGATAAAATATACTATATGCTGTAGATTTCTGGACACTTTTCCTTCCCTCTTTCTCAACAACTTTTATTTTTTTCCCTCTTACTAGTTTCTAAATGGACAGAGAATTATTTTTGAACTTACCTCCACTTGCCTATAGGAATTCTTTCCCTCCTCATGAGGCATTTTGTCAGTGACTCAAGCATGATGCAGTTCTTAGCATATTCACAAATAATATATTTTGTAATAGATTGATATGTCCATGCATATGTTCACATGCTTATATGCCTATTGCCTATATATTAGATACAGATATCAATATAAGTCTCTATTCTTGAAACAAAATAATAAGGCCCCCCTATTATATCTTGCAACTTGGGCTAGTATTGTCTGTGTACAAAAAGTCAATAAAGAGACACCACGTATACAATGTAATCAGTGAAGTTGATTGTGATTATTTTAGTACTCCTTTGTAATAAAGTGACAGAATTGATAAAAAGATCAAATTCATCTTAATTTATTAGAAAAAAATTTATTTTTCATACACAAACATATGTAAGACCTGAAAATCAGTAAAAACAAATAGGTTTAAGTTACAAAAAATAATTTTTGTTTAGTATTAATGACAAATTTATTTAAAATAATGCAGTTAGAAAAAGTCTGTATCTTGCATAAACAAATGGATAATTTCTTTCATTTACATAGTTGACTTATTATACAATATTACCTTTATATTTTTCCCTTTAATTTTATTTTTGCAGCAGTCGGTTTTGGACCCAAGGCCTCCATGCTGAACTACATTAGAGCCACTTTATTTTTTATTTGGAGACAGGCTCTCACTCAATCTGAGTTGCCCAGGCTGGGCTTAAACTGGTGCTTCAACCTCCTGGAATGCTGGGATTATAGGCATGTACCACTACATTTAGCTAACTTTCAAAATTTATACAAATTTGACATTGGACATAGTCATAAAAAGAATATACACTTATAATATGTTTCATTGAGACTTTCAATAATGCAATGAGGAAACTTTTATCTGGCAATCTACACTGATAGGATACATTGTCACTGGAATATGCAGATTTAGATGCTTTAAATATTGTGTAAAGGATAGTACAGAAAAGTAAATTATCCTACAAGTTACACCATAACTTAGTATATAAATATTTGCTTATGAGTGCAGAATATGATATCCACATAAATTTCAAACAGAAGAGGAAGCACTAGCATAGAAGTGATTTTACAAAATGTTTCAAAAATTACAGAGCTTAGGCAAAAGGCAATGGAGTTCAACTAAAATTAACATTTTTCTTGTACAATACTCTTTCACAGATGGAGTCTTTCTCTTAATGTTTGGCTGTCCAATATCAAAGGAAGAATAGTGTATATGGTATGTGTTTATTCCATCTGATGAACTTGGACTTTTAAAGATTATAAATACCCAATAATTTGCACTCATTCAGAAGTGATTGCTTAGTGGCTGACTGCACCCAAACCCATACCTGAAACATTTAGGAGAGAAATAATTACTTCAGCAAAGCTATATTAGGGAAGCCTGAAAACTTAGAGAGACAAAGAGAAGAAGTCAACACCAGGTTTGAGCTGAATCTTGTCACTGTCAATCAGGACTGACAAGAGCAATATCATTATTCAACTACAAAAACCACAAGGAACTTTCATGTTTACTAATGTTTATGAATTTGGCTTACATAGTAAGGTTCACTAAATATATTTTTTCCTTACAGCACTACCATGAATCTTCACACTTCTTAGGAAATAATGGGATCTGTCAAGACCTAAGATTATTTAAAATTTCTGAGACAGATTTAATATCAATTACCAAGATAAATAGACCAAATAAAGATATCTAATATCAACATTGGGTAGAAGCCTTCATGAACGACTCATGAAAGTATATTCAAGGAAGAAAAGAAACAACAATCCATGACAATCTCTTAGAAAATGATAGAATATGATGAATTATTACAAATAATTAGAATAATATAATGAAAATAATTTGTAGTAAGTTCTTTATGAGCTGTTTATCTATTTTTAGTGAATAAATGAATAAACATTTTGAGGCTTAACATTAGAATCAAAACTATCCTTTCCATCAACATCTTTTGCTATAATTCAGTGAGAATATATGACAAATTATATCATTTTTGTGGGTAAATCAAAAAAATTATTTTTGCTTTCATATAATTCTGATGTTTCTAATATTGAGTTAACTTTCTCAGTATGCTAAGAAAGTACACTTATTAATATTCTTTTTAGTATAAAGTTTTCTTTGTTTTTGCACATTTCAGAAATTACTCAAAATTTACTGTGTCATTCTGCAAAATTTTCAGGTTGCTGAAGCAATCAAATCTATAAAAATCAATTGAAAATATAAATTATATACTTTTCATATGCCAATAATCTCATGTTGAATATTTAAAATGGTAATATTAAAAGAATTATTTGTACTTAATTTATCTCCTAAAGGATACTAGAAATTATTCACAGTTTCATTATTCAGGTTGTAATGGAATGGTAGGAACATCTCTTAAATAATTACTCAGTCATTGAATGTCCCAAAGAGGGGATAGTTCATCTTACTGAGGTGTAAAAAAGCCCATCATTGGTTATTGTCAAAGGAGGAATTTATATGCGATCATTCTTGTACTAGTTCTAGATCCACTGAAAAATATTTTTCTTCTTATGTTGAATTAGCGTTAGTATATATTATTTTATTAAATGGTTTTATTTTATTGGACACAATATTGAATATAGTAGAAAAATGAAAAGGAGAGTATCTTTTAGAAAGGAGGCATTTATATGAATAAATAGCAAATATGGTTATTTTGAAGAAGGCAATGTTTATTTATTTTTTTTTAAGAAGGTAATATTTAGATAACAAAATAAATCTTGCAAAAATTTATGACTTGAGTAAAAAAGAAAGTGGTTAGAGTAGTAGTTATTAAAACCAATTTAGAGATCAATAATCTGAGTCAAAATATATTATTCTTTTTTATGTTTAACATCATAAGGCTTAACAGAAAAAAAATATATATATCAACCTGACATATCTTTTCATAAAATAAAATTTTTGCAAATACATAAAAAATGTTTATAAATGTCACATATAATTAAAAATAAATGTAGTTCTATTGTATGCATTTTTCAATAGAGGTTAATGAATTACAGTAAATATCAAGTGCATAAAGTAAAAATTTAAAAAATACTTGATTTATTTTCATATGTTTTCTTTTATAGGTACAGTAAATACATGTTAAGAAATATAGTGATCTACTAAGTATAAACTCAACATCATTTTACAAGATCATAAACTTAAGAAAATATGCCTCTCTTGGAAATAATCCATTTTATTATATACTTTGCAGAAGTTTACTTTTTACTCTCTTAAATCTGTCCATCTTAAGTATATATATCATTGTGATTTGTGACAAGAATTTACAAAACCATGTCCTTAGTACTGTGATAACCAACCAGACTCCGTTTTGAGCCTCATTGTCATTTTGTACCTGTGCTTGGACAAAGCACCCAAAACCCCTGCATCCTGCTTGGCAGTAAACTTGCTGCAGTTGCAGGATGTTTTGTAGCTCACTTAGTGCATATGAAACTTCCTTGAGCCCCCCTGCCCCCCACAACCTGGCATGGTTCTGTTTCTGTAAGATTCCTCTTGCTCTTCCTGAGCCCTCCCCAACTAAAAGAGTGATTTAAAAGGAGAAATCAAACCACTTCCCATTGTGAAAAGAACTTTCTGGGGCCCCCTCAGCTGCTGTCTTAGTAAATGGGCTAAAATCTGGCACAGAGTGTGGTGCATCTCTATTGTTCTAACTCTCAGGCCCATAACAGAACAACTATGTTATAAAAGAAAGGATATTTTGAGTTAATAACTTACTGAATATTTCTTGTAATGTGTCTTGTTTTGAATGTGAATAAATCCTTGATTATAAATAGGCAAGATTTTATTTATAGTCTTTTATTTTAAATGCAACAATTAGGAAAGCTCTATTGAGGGAGGTAATATGACTTTTTGTAATTAGGAAACTAACATTAGGGATAGCAGCATTGTAACTTTCTAAATACTAGTTTTTGAGCTGCTCATTAGTACTGTAGCTACTAATCAGTAATAATTCATTTATTAAATACTCATAATATAGGACACAGAGCACACCGTAAAAAGGAACCTAATTTTAAGGCATTTGAATGTTTAACAATTCTGAGATGTCAAAGACATTTTTAAAAAGACCCTGTAGATAAAGAACTTGATAAATACACAAAAAGTAGTGATATAGGATGACATAGTAGATGAAATAGGACCTCCAAATGATATAAGGGAAACATTACAATTCCCAACCTGTTCCATATGTGATATGCTGAGTTCATGTTCTTTAAAATAGAAAAATGAATTCTAGGAACCATAAAGGTTATGAGTAGGAAATGTTTAAAGAGAGGATAGTTTCTGAGAGTCAAGAGAGGTCTTGAATCTGTAGCTGAGGACTCCACTTTTCAGGGGAAGTTTTGTAGAACAAAACCATGTGGGTAATGTTGGGAGCCAGTCTACATAATTTTGGGGAAATATCATTTCACAATTAAATTATAATTAGGCTAATCTTCTTGCCTACAAACTGACTATGGCATGATGAAACATATTTCCATTTTTGCCTTTAATCACAGCTGAGACCTCAATGGTCCCATGATGCTGTGAGATTCAAGGGCAAGATTAAACAGCTGAAAACATCCCAGTTCTTTGAGAACTGAATAGTTAGAGAAAAGTTTCACCTGGGGAGGAACAAATTCCTTATCAGTTTAACTCATTCCACCTACAGTTGTAAGAATGTCTTTGCTCATCTTACCATCCTAATTAACATAAGCTTCTCAATAACCTAAGATCCTCATCAGTATAAGAGCCTCATGGTCATAGAATTACCATCCATCCTCTGAGATATTTGGTACTTCTTCCAATTATAAGATCCTTGTCAATTTAGGATTATTGCTGCCCTCTGTGTCATCTGTTACTCCCTATGAAACCAATAAATAGTGCCAAGCTCAGGGTGCTTTCCTCTTTGCTGCCCAGAGCAGCATTGATCAGGCCCAGAACCAAGCTTCTTTTCTCATTTCCTGTCTTTATTCTTTAATTTGCCTTGTGCTGTCATGGCTCACAGGAGACCAGGACCCACTGCAGGGGTTCTGGTGACATCCCCTTTCCCTGTTCCCTACATGGGTACAATGTGGGTTAAAGCTATGATCAACCAATAAGGTTACAAGTGTAGTCACTTAGGTAATAGTGATCCAGTGGGATAACAAGTCACCTAACAAGTGTGCATGGGAAGAACAAAGAACTTCTCAGGAAATGATGGTTCTGGGGGTCTTAGTTGCCCACTTGGGTGACTGATGTCTTTCTAGACTTTATTGGGCCAGGTGTTACCACTTATCTCTTGGGAAAGTATGTAGGCCTAGTCATTTTTGTCCTTATCTTGAGACATAGCCTCTAGTTATAGTGTATTTTTACCTTTCATCTTGACTCTTTCAAGGGCCCAGCCCCATCTGACTGTCTATAATATTTGTAGATAGTTTAGGAGTCTATAATAGTAGAAACTTTTTACATTTTTTGAAGATAAATAATGAACATTTTTGCAAATATAAAAGTTCAGGTGCTTTTTTAATCTTTGTAATTTGGATGTTTTTAAGTTTTAAACTTTGTATTTCCAAAATCTTTACTAATTTCCTTTTATAGACATATTATAAACATATAGTACTACAAATAAATGATTGAAATGAATTTAACTTAAATCCTATTATAGGTAGAATAATGTCCTCAGAAAATGTCTTTAGAGCTTCTAAATATGTCCCTTTACATGGTTAAAGGGAATTAAGATTGTAGATGAAATGAAAGTTGTTAATCCAATGATTTAAGAAGAAAGAGATTATCTTGTATTCATTGACCAGCCATTTATCATTTTTGAAAGTAGAAGACAGAGTAGAAAGAGGAGGCCAGGGTGATGTGATGTAAGAAGTCAACCTGCATTTTCTGTCTTTGGAGATGTAGCAAAGGGGCCACAGAGCAATGCTGGTGACCTCTAGAAATGAGCTATGTAAGGAAAGAGGTTCCTTCCTATGACACTAGAAGGGAGTGCAGCTTAGTTAACACCTAGATTTTACCCTTATGAGACATGTGCTGGATATTTACCTACAAAAATATAAAATAATAAGCGTATGCAATTTTAAGAGAATAAAGTTTGGGTAATATTACTGCAGCAAAATAAAAGCAAAGGAGATCTTTGTACTAGAAGTCATGAACTACTGTAATGAGCACTTAAAAATAAAGACACACATCTTTATGAGATTCACAGGAGACCCATAAAGTTCTTGAAAATTTATATCAACAAAACCATTATTAACTTGGGCTAAAAAGGGCAGAGTGTATGAAATGAAAAATGTTTTTGGACCTTCAACTTCTGTAGGCTGGAAACAAAGTAACAGTACTAATTACATTTAAACAAGTGCTACATTTATGAAAAAAAAAAAAAGGAAAGATGGCCCAAATAAGTGAGTCAAATGCAGAAGATGGAGCTACAGAACACACTGCTCAACATTCTAGAAGTCAAGTACACTCTGATTCCTTATTTTTGTTTTTACACCAGCATGATAAATCATAGCCTCAAATACAATGGAATTTAATGGAAATAAGATTAGATTTCCCTTCAGTCCAGTATGTGTAATAAAATGACTGTTGTAAAAGAAGCAGTCTTTCTAAATCAGCAGAGGATTGGTCAAGCTATATATTACAGAAGCTGATGGCCAAGATGAATACAAGAGTCTGTTCTGTTCATGGTAGCATCTTATGATTGTGTTTTCAAGTATGTGAACAAGTATAGAATAATCATAATGTATTCTTCAAAGATCCATTATCATTTGATGTATAATTTGACTGTAGAAATAGTTGGTTGGCTTTTTAAGAATTAAAGCTGATGATCAAGGCAAGAGAGAGAGATATTGATATCATATCCAGTCATAAAAGGAAGATGCAATTAAGGAGAATAGGATGACATTTAAGAATGCTCAATAGTGTCTTGACAGGTAACTCACCTTTTTACATTAAATTCATAGCCTCACAATTTAATGATAAAACACGAAACCCATCCTATAATAAATCCATTCTGATATTACCTGTAAAAGTAGTTTACTTATAACAGCAGACTCTGCATGTATTCTACTTCAGTCTGTGATCATTTTTGACATGTTTCTCCCCATACAACAATATCAACATGTACAAAAGGAGTACTGCCAGAAGACTCTATTGCATTATGTGCAGAAAAAGCTTTATTCTTACAAACCTCAATTTACAGGACATGTCATTAAATTTAGGGATAGTGCCCAAACTGCCTGGACGCCATGTCACGCTCTCATCTACAAGGCAGCATCTTGCTTATCTTCAGCTCTTTTCCAGGTGATGTAAAATTGGTGTGGAATGCTATTATAGATTTTTTTTAAAAATCCCTGATGTTTTACAGGAAAATTTGTCATATATTTATCTCTAAAATCAGAGAACTCGGGCAGTTTTCAGAAATCTAGGATCTACTTCTCTCAATTTTTCCCTTTTCATTTTTCAATGTAAAAAATAAGAGCAGTCACATGTAAAACATTTTACAATGGAAGAATATTAGATAAGCTACTTTTAATATCTTTGATGTGCCACTTAAACTTAATCTGTCAAAGAATAGAATTTAATAAGAGACCTCATATGAAGTCATAGAGGAATATTTTCCTTTGTGTTTCAACATTACAATTCAATAATTTTAAAATTCTCAAATCTTCAGATAGATATAGGTTCTCAGCAAATTCATTCCCTATAAAACTGATAAAAATTCATAAATTTTGATTTGTTTTATAAGATTAATAGGTACACTCATTATGTTAAGTAACCCTTCAAATAAGAGACTTAAAACTGACAAATATTAGGTTTTGAATTTTACTTTATTGATTTTAAAAAATAAACGATGATTCCAAAATAATCCTCCCAAATATGGATAATTGAGATGGGTAGCATCACTTCTTAGTTAGTATTCCTTTCAGAAGATATTTTCCACAATATACATGTAAAAACAATCTGCATTTTATTTTAGGGTATTTTTACACTGCAAGTATTTTAAGTAGAAAATACTGGAAAGACATTGGCATCCCTGAAATTTAGAATATATTCAAAACTATTTTTAAAAACATCACCAAAAAGCTCTAAATATAATGAGTTCTTCCTGGACTTCTACTTTAAAATATAATGACATTTTGAAAACAATTTGCAGCAGACACCAATGCTGATTAGCATGTTTGCTCTGAAATTAAACAGAATCACATCCCACTATTATGAAAAAAAGCTCCCAAGTAATGAGTTTCAACTTCAAAATCAAGTTTAAATGAGAAGATGAACTTATAATGGAACTTTTATAATTTTCATGTGTATATTGTGTTTATCTATATTTTGTGTGAAGATTTAATCAGAGTTGTCTGAATAAAAGAACAGATGGAAGCTTTATTTAAATTTAGAGAGAATGAATACCACATGCTGAGCTCAATACAGCAATTTAAATCCTTTTTCCATCTTTCATAGGTTTTATTTAATTATGTATTCATTTTCAGAATACTAAAATAATAGAAGCTTTAAGTATAAAACAAATAAGCCCACCTATGTTTCTCACTTTCTGTAAGCAAAAAATATGCTCTGAGAATAGAAATTTTCAAGATGTTTAAAGGATATTAAAAGTTCATTATTCATTTGATTTTTCTATTTTTAAAAAGTCCAACGGGTCCCCCTCTTAAAAAAGAAAACAACAATTTGAAATAAGGGAAAGCAAACATTATAGTTGAATGCAAATTTCAAATTGTTTTTTTTTCATTTTATTTTATTGGTACATTTAAAGTATACATTATAATGACATTCATCATTGGAAATTTGCACCTTTACATAATCTCTCTTGGTTCTTATTTTTTCCCTCTTCTCCTGCCCTCCCTTCAACCGCTCCATTCCTCCCTATTTACAAAGACTTTGTTTCTATTTTTTCATTTTCTCATATTAATTCCATTCCCTTCTTTCCTTACCGCTATCCCTTCCACTTCCCCTTCCCCTTTGCCCCTTTTCTTCCTATTTCACATTATCTATTATACGTTTTAGTGCTTATTTACACTTTCAGTTTTTCACACTAGGGAAACTATTTGTTATTTATACATGTGTGTTTACTGGAGTTTTCATAGGCTCCAGGAGGCTCATAACTGCTTATATTTCTCTTTAATATTCTGTTCAAATTTTTTTTTGTTATTTTTATGTTTGTCTTAATATTAAGATTTAAATAAACATCAGTTTTTCCCCTTCTTTTTCCTACCATAAAAATATAAAAATATATTTACCCTTTCAGCTATTTTCTTTATTGGTTCAATGCATATCTATAGCATAATGAAATTTAAAAGAGCAAAATAGATAACTAAACAACTATAAATAGATAGTCATTAGTTACTGCCATTAATGCTAACAATCTGGAGGTTGGTATACAATGTGTTGATAAAACTGCTGTGTACTTTTAATAATGCAAAGAAAATAACTGAAGACACGAGAAAAGTACAACAAAGGGCAGAAACTTGCAGGTTTCTAACCGTGAAAAGGTTTCATCATGTCTTCAAGAAGAGAAATTCCACAAAGCTCTTCCTAGAGGCTTCACGGGAAGAAGCTGAAGAACTACATAGACAGCTTTCCACAGACACTTCATTGATTTCTTTCTTTTTTTTTTTCTTAAATTATTTTATTGGCACATTTTAGGTATACAACACATTTACATTTCTCACTGGGAACTGGTACCTTTACATGATGCATCTTGGTTCTTATTTTTTCCCCATTCCTAGCCCTCGCTTCACCCCCTCCACCCTTCCCTATCTACAAACACATTTACATTTCTCACTGGGAACTGGTACCTTTACATGATGCATCTTGGTTCTTATTTTTTCCCCATTCCTAGCCCTCCCTTCATCTCCTCCATGCTTCCCTATTTACAAAGATTGTATTTCCATTTTTTCCATTTCTCATCATTTTTCCTTTCCCTTCTTTCCTTTCCCCTGCCCCTCCCACTACCCTTACCACTTTGGACTTTTTCTTCCTATTTTGCATTATAGATTATTCATTCTAATCACTGGTACATTTTAGGTGTACAATATAATGACATTCATCATTGGAAATTTGAACTTTTACATAGTCTCTCTTAGTTCTTATTTTTCACCCTTACCCAGCCTACCTTCAAACACTCCATTCCTACCTATTTACAAATATTTTGTTCTTATTTTTCCATTTTCTCATATTAATCCCATTTCCTTCTATCCTTTCCCCTAGACCTTCCACTTCCTTCACCTTTGCCCCTTTTCTGCCTATTTCACATGACCTATTATACATTTTAGTCCTTATTCACACTTTCAGGTTCTCACACCAGAGAAACTATTCGGTATTTATACATGTGTGTCTTATTTATTTCACTTAAGAGTATTGCCTCAATATGCATCCACTTATCTATAAATGTCTCTAATTTCTCATTTTTATGGCTATGTAGTACTCCATTTTATAAAAACACCACCCACCACATTTTCTTTATCCAGTCTCCAGTTGATGGGCATTTGGGCTGTTTCCAAGTTTTAGCTATCACAAACTGTGCTGCTATGAACATGGGTG
>NW_004624867.1:3525661-3540908 GCF_000247695.1 Heterocephalus glaber
GTTGAGAAGTCTGCTGTGATTCTGATGGGCTTTCCTTTGTATGTGATTTGTTTCTTTTCTCTAACTGCTTGCAGAACTTTGTTCTTCTGTTGAGTTTCTGGAATCTTAACAATTATATGCATATGTGTAGATTTTTTTTGATCAAGGCTACTTGGAGTCCTACATACCTTACTTATCTGTATGTGAATTTCTTTTCCCTGCTTGGGAACCTTTCTGCCAATACTTCTGTGAAGAGTTTTTTTTTTTTTTATGCCATCTCCACTCTCTCCTATTTCTTTGACTCCAATCAGTCTTATGTTGTTCTTCTTTACATCATCTAGCAGCTGCTGGATGGATTTCTCATGTTCCCTTAAAATTTGGAAGCAATTTTTTTTTCCTGGTCCCTGATTGCAATCTTAATATCTATATCTGAAATTCTGTCCTCACATTTGCTCATTCTGCTGTGTAGACTTTCAATGGAGTATTTTTATCTCCTGGAAATCTGTTTGTGTCTGTTTTATGGATTCCATTTGTTTCCTATTTTGGGATTCCATCGTGTTCCTCAGTTCCTCTCTAGATTTATTAATCATGTCTTGCACTAAGAGCACAATTTCAGCTGTTATCTGAGAAATTATTTCTGATTTCATTTTTTCCAGATCCTCTTTTATTGCCAGTTCAGTGGGTCCAGGTTGTTGAATATCAGAGTGTTCCATCTCATTTCCCTTTGGGGTTGCTTTAGGTGATCTGGAAATCTGGTTTTGAGAATTTTTTTACTTTATATGTCTTCTGATTTTGACCTGGTGGGGCAGGGTGGTGCTGTTGGTGCCCACATGGCTCACCTCCTCTGAGCTGGGATCAAAGAGATATTTCAGTTCCAGAACAAAGACCATCCTCAGACAGAAAGATAAAGGAAGTTAAAAATTTAAATATCCCTAGGCATGCAAATGAACAGGGAAAGGTTACCAATAGTTGAAAAGAAAAAAAAATACCAGATGGGATAATATAGACCTGAGGTTATCTTTAAACACATTATAGTGACTTCAGGGAAATTAATTTTGTGATAATTGAATAAACAGAGAATTTTAAAAAGTGGAAAATATACAACAAACCGAAATAAAACCAGAAGTTTTACAACCAAAAAATTTAAAAAACTGAAATAAAAATATTGTTAAATGTACTTATTACTGATTACAAAAAACAAAACAATAACTAAAATTAGAGAAAAAGCTATTGAATTTATTCAATATAAATAATCAATGGGAAGAATTCATTTACAAAAAATAATACTCTCTTTTACATACTACCAAGGAGTCTAAATAGATTTGGATTTTTTGTAAGGGAAGAGAAAGGAAACAGTGCAGGTAAATAAACTGAATAAATAATGGCAAAATTGTTATCAGTATTGGTGAAAACATCAATTTGTACATGGTCCCTATCATATTGCAAGTTTAATAGGTTCAGAAAAATTGCATGTGGTTTAAAATAAATTCTTTATTCTGAAAGGCAAAGACAAAATGTTGAAGGAAGGCAGAAAAAAGGAACCTTCCAGTTACAGGAACAGCAATATGAAATGATACTGCATTTACATCAGAAACAATGGTGACAAGCAGCCAAACAATGTCGACTTTAAAGTGCCACAAGTAAATCCTAAAATAATATTGCTAAATATAAAGAAAAATGCTTAAAGATTTATAGGTGAATCTGTGGAAATGAAATATTTGTGAGAAAACTTTACATTTTTCCCAATAAATAAATTAAAACATATTATTAGGTTGTCACATCAATATTCTTTTCCTTTTTCCTTTCTTTCCTTATTATTTCTCATTAGTTGAAAAAAATTCTGTCCAAGAATTTAGGTAAGGACATGTGTGGTAAGCATCTGTGCCTAGATGATTTGAGAGTGCCTTCTGTTGGCTGTGGAGAGCATGTGTGAAAGAGAGCATCCCGATGTGAGCTGCTGGCTGCTGAAGAGTTGAGGCATTATCCTTGCTATTTGGTGTTTACAATGGGGTGTGGAGAGAGGAATCGGTTGGAGAGAGCACTGACATGTGAGAGGGAATCCGTGTATGTTGCCAAAGCTTCCTCAGGGCTGAAGTAGGGACTGGCAGCTGACTAGAGTCAAGGTATATGTGTACTCCATGGGAAATGCTTGCGTAGGAAGGTTGTCTGGAGCTGAGATACTGAAGACTAAGTGAAAAAAATGTTCAACATTGTTCTACATGAGGCTGTCCAAAATATTTTATATAAGAAAACTGAAGCAATGAACAGTATGGATTTCAAAATCACAAAAATTGTTAGTTAATTTGAAGATCCTATTGCACTAGCTGAAATAAGATTTGGATGATCAGGACCTTATTTACCCATTTTCTCACAAGAATGAAGAAAATAATTATAAATATTTTAAAGTTTCTTGAGACTGATATATTGGAGGGGAAATTACATTACCGAAAATGTAAGGACAGTTGTAACGAACTTCTCAGAAACTCATGCTACGGCTACTTTTATAATGTCTTCTTATCTGCCCATTCTTTCTATAAATTGCCCGAGTTTCACAAGACCTGGTTGTTGCTGCCTCATTATCCTCAGTATCTGTAAAATGCTTTTTCTTTCTCCATTCTTTTGTATCTTTTTATGTAGAGTGTCTAACTCTTACTCTTGGATTTTTTGCTTACCTGTCAAATTCATTATTGAAGTCCAAACACAACAAAATACTCAATAGGAGCCCATAGAGAGGCATAAGCTGGGAGTGCTTCTAATTTGATACTATTTCCAACTAATATACAGCAGTTCCTTCTGACATTAATCACCCAGAGTTAGCACAGAAAACACAAGCTAGGGCATCAATTCTCAATAACATTTTCTTCTTTGGACTTCAGCTGCAAGGAGAATCCTCAGGTCCCTTCAACTTCTAATGGACTGGTTGCAAATTTGAGATTTCCCTATCCCAAGCAGGTTTGATAATTCATGACTAATAGAACTGAGGGAGCCACAATATTATGTTAGTCAGATTTTCCTATTGTAATGACAAAATACCTGACACTTACAACTTTAAAAATTTCACTTGTAGTTTCAGAGGTTTCAGTCCATGGTCAGCTGCCTCCAAGGCAAGAACATAATGGCAGATGGATGTGATGTAGCAGAGATGCTCACTCCATGGTATCAGGAAAGCAGAGCACAGGGAAAGTGCTCTAGGGAGGAAGGGGCCAAGGACCAGGAGAACTTCCCAAGGCCACACCTTCAAGGCCCAGTCAGACATACCCAGAACTATACTTTATAAATTCCCTAGGCATCTCTCAAGCCAATCAAATTGACAGTCAAGATTAACCATCCATTTATTATAATTTTACAGTAAATCATACAATTAAAAAACAGCCAAATAAAGAACCACATGGGGTGAGAAGTGGGAGGGTCTCAGACCTAGAACTCCTGTGTCCTCTCTCTGTGGAACCAGGGATTGCTATTTTCTTGGCATGTTAACATCTTTACTAACAAGGAAGCTCCACTGGGTGTCAGTGTTCAGAATATTAATTTAGATTTTATGATTTAGGCATCATTGAGTAAATCAGTGGTCACATGACTTATCTCTAGCCTCTTTCACTTCCTTAGAGCCTGGACTGGCTTAAAGTCTCAGCTCTATTCAGGCATTTTATCAGTTAAGGAACCATATTTTCATTCATTTGGTATTTAAAGGGCTCATCACAAGTCATCTCATTAGTAATTAATTTCAGGTGTGATCCAAGTTACTCATGGACAACAGTGACACTTTTTATCATCTAGTGAGTTCATTTTCAAGAACTAGGTACAAAGGCCAGTGAATTTCTTTATTAAATAACAACTTTTCTCAAATATCATAATTAATGGATCAAATGTAAATATTTTATAGCATAATGCCTGATAATGCTAAATAGAAAGATTTAAAAAATAGATATAGTTAATTTTGATGATGATTCCAACAATAAAAAGCAAATGGAAATTTTGGAGCTTGCAGATACAATACATGAAATCAAAATTTACAGAGGAATACATTAAATTTGAAATGGTACAACCAAGAGTCAGGAAGCTTAAAGTTTAATAAAAATTCTGCAATCTGAATAACAGAAAAAAGACTTCAAAGGAATGAAAAAATGCCTCCAAGAAATATAGGGTATCATTAAATGTACCAGGAGAATTGTAATAAGATTAACCTAGAAGAGGAAAGAAAGGACTAGAACACATATTTAGAGAAAATAATGACATAAAATATACCAGGTTGATGAATAATATAATATAATATATATGTATATTTGAAATTACATAAATTCCAAATAGAATAAATACAAAGAGGTTCACATCCAGATATAGTAAAAGTGTTGAACTACAAATCAAAGAGAAAAATTTAAAAGGAAAAGACACAAGAAACAGCTTATCCAACATAACCAAATCACAGTACAATTAGCAGTTGATTTACCATCAGAAACAACAAAGTTCAGAAAGCAGTAGGATGACATAATTAATTTGCTAAATTATAATTGATCAATAATTAAAATTAGTGTGTGTGTGTGCGTGTGTGTTTTACTTTGGGCAGGAGCTAAGGATCATGTAGTGCCAGATCCAGCAAATAAGGCAAAATCAAGTAAGTGAGGAAACACTGTAATCTTTCTATAAGTCTGCCTTTTCTTGGATGGCATGGTGCAGCACCATTCACTGTGTTTTTATCACACCTTGTAAAGGCTCTTATGAAAGAGGACTTTCACATCTGCTTCAGAAATTGGCAAGATTTGCATACATAGTAATGTTTATAGTAGCTCAACTTCTAATCACTAAATTCTAGAAGCAGCCTATATACCTGGCAACAGATGATTGGATAAAGAAAATGCAGTATCTATATATAATGGAATACTATTCAGCTACACAGGTGGAAAAATTGGAAACATTTGGAGGAAAATGAACTTACTTGGAAAATATTATGTTCAGTGAAATAAACCAGATTCACAGGCTTGAATATTGTATGGTATCTCTAAGTAAAGCAAAATACTAACAGAGAGAACATTAGAAAATGGATAGAAGAAGACAAATGATAAGGGGTCCAAGAGACCAAGGATGAAAGTTAAGGGGCAGTGGAAGATAAAACAAGTAGAATAAAGACATGTCATGACCTAATAACCTCAATGAATGGAAACACGATATGCCATAAACAAGAGCTAAGACTAATGATATCAAAAAGAATGAAAATGGGGAAAGGGGAGCTAGGAAAGGAGGCTGGGAAAGGAGAGATGAAGGAGATAAAAAAATGGTAGCTTAATGTATTCTGTACATTTACCTATTCCCCAAGATGATGGTAAAATACACATACAGCAAATATGTACTAAAAAACTAAATACCTTACCATAGTGCCCAGAAAGGTGTTCTATAAAGCAGAAAAAAAGAAAGTGGCAAGAACAATAGAATAAACATTCAAAGAGAAAGAGAGTATTTTCAGGGGGATTAATGGCAATGTGCTTTTTACTATATTATTTAAAAAAATTTAAACATTTACCATTTATTTTGATCATACTTCATATATATTGGTTCTCTATTTCAGGTTTGTATTTTCAGTCTGATAACCTGTTATTTTTAACTGAACACATTTATAATTTTTATAGCAGTTTTCTTTGCCCATGATTTATGTAGACCTATATGAATGTTTAAGAATTTCTATAGAAGATTATCTAGACTTCATCAAACTATAGCAATACAAAGCTTGGGATATATTTGAAATAAAATATTTGCTTAGAGAATATCAATGAAAGAAGAATGTAATTTCATGTGTATAAAAAATACTCAAGAATTTATATGTAGATTTTAAGGTGTGCAAAATCATCAACATTTTCAGAAATAATTTTTTATTTTGTTCCTTTTTTAATAAGTATATCAACAATTTCAACCATAAATATAAGAAGAAGGGATTTAACAAAACATTCCATATGAACATTTTTCTTTGTACCAGAGTAAAATTTATAGTAGATCAAAAAGCTTTGTAATGAGATATAAGTAGTTGTGAGAGGAGACATCAAAGACAGGTACCCAGCAGAAAGATAGAATAAATCACTGAGGCTGCTTCTGCAGTCACCACCAAGGCATTTTAGTGTCACTGTGCAGAGCAGGATGCCTGTCAAGACCACAGTAATGCAGAGGTACTCTCTGGCAGTGAGCTGCTTATAGACACTGATGGGTCTCATAGGTCACTTATTTCATTTCTGCACATTTTGATCTTGAGTTACATTGTTGATAGAAAATATTAAGCCTTTCTATCACAAGGAAAGAACATCCAGGGAGAAAATATTAGTATCAAAGCAATGAAAAAGTGGGAAAATGTTTCTTCAGGGTTTATTTAAGCTCCCAGTCAGAATCTCCATGAGTAAACCAAAGATCCTTTAGAGAGCATATATCAAAAGCCTATGAGGTTCCAAGGAATACAATTGAAAAATTTTATTTGAAGATGGGATGCTAATAGGAATCATATGTCTATGTAATATTGCAATATTTCCACATTTAAATAGGCCTCTTAAGCCAGTTAAGTCATATTATTTTTGGGACCTTGAATGAACAAATTAACTTCTTAGGTGGTTTCCATACTTAGAATGCAGAGAAACATAACATGCTTTTTATTGCTTAATAAAGAAGTAAAGTAAATAGATATCTATATCAGACAGAAAAATTCTAAATTACTTATTATATCTATTATTAATCACTTTTAGAGTTGTTCAGTAAATATAATGAGGACTAAGTTAATATATAAAAATAGTGTGTTCTATGATTCACACCTGCTGAGGAAATGTGACCCTAGAGACAAATAACAATGGAGGACAGAAGCCAGAAGCTATTCAAAATACTGGAAAGAAGACTGATGAAGTTTAAATGTTTCACAAATATTTCAATTCAGTATTAATAGAAATAGTATTGGGAGTAAAATTTTGAGTGTTTTGTTTCTCAAAAGAACTTACCTTTACCTTTTATTATAAAAGAATATTCATAATATTAGCTACTATGTATAAGCATTTACAATGTGCACATGTTGACCTGTTGTGCTGTCTACAAATAATACCAAGCTTTTTTCTCTCTAACAAATGATATCAGTGGAAGAAATACTTCCATGAAGGCTATGAAAAGAGGGAAAGTCTATCTGCATTCATACATTCATACATATTTTGACACTCTGTGTTATGGCATACTTGTGAGTTATGTGACTGAATCAAGAATTAAACTCAGATCTGCTTAACTTTAAAACACATACCATTTCTTTTACACTGTAGTGAAAACAACATAAATTTGAACTGTGGGACTGCATAACCTTTGTTCCTTTTCTCCAGCCCCATTGTGATTAAATGTGAGTTAATGGATAAAGATGCTTGTTAGTTTTGGGACACTAGATAAAAATCTGTAACAAACCTAAAGTCCCAAAGTAAACTACTCAACTCCTTGTTTGCCCAGAACTGATGTTCCGGACACCACAATCTATAGAACAAGCTGCAAATGTCTGCTGACCATCAATACGTGACAGTCGACCACTAACCTTTGTCCCCTTTTCTTTAATTCTATATGTTAACTTCCCCCTCAACCCCTTATAAAAACAGCCTCAGACTCTGAGCCAGTTGCCTCTCTAAGCTATTTTGCTTTGGGAGTGCCATCTGGCCAGACTAATAAAGGTCTGTTTTACTTTCCAACTTGTCCAGTGTGTTCCTTCCCAGGTGTTCTTCACTGCAGTCATCTCCTTGGAGCATTTGGTAAGGCCCTCGGTCTTACAGAACAACATTAAAATCTGAACTCTATTGATAACTGAAGACAGCATAAAAATATTAAGACTGTCTATACAAAATCTTCTAGAATTATAAAAACTAAGTCCCTTTCTTAGTGTAAAACATCAATATAGTATAAAGTGTGAAAAATTGTCACTATACACTCATTTGTTCCCTTCATAGTCATAGACACAAAACAGAATGTATTTACATATTTCTAATCAGTTACTGACTTAATAAAAAAAATCACTATTTCAAAGTACACAAAACAGACCTATGGAAATCAAGAGATCAAGATAGATAATTTTACTCCTCATGGAAGTATTCTGTAACTTCCCAAATAAAGTGAAAAGATAATTATTGAGCTGGAATAAAACATTTTCCATGAAGAATCAATTGATTTCATGAGTGTTTAATGTGGCCTTGATATGGAAAAGTTTTAGATAACTTAATAGATTGAATATTAAAGTAGTTGTAGAAGCAAAATAAGTAATGTGTTCTTTTAAGATTTGCTTTTCCTGTAACTCCTTGTTTAAGGTGAGGATTATCTGACTCTAACCAGTAACTTCATTAACCTAACAAAGTTACCTTGCCAGGGTGAATTTACAATGTGTATGCTCTAACTTGTGTCTGTGATTTGTAAATAGGAACTGGAATTGTATTTACATATCAAAGACCACTAGGGATGAGATAATGTCTAAAAAAGGATATAAAAAGGGAAATGCTGAACAAAGGGGGCATGGATATTGACCAGACTGGTTTCTGGCATTCCTGTCCATTCTTGAGAAGAAATTTTATTATTTTATCTGAATTCTTTGTCTCTGTGTATTTCTTTCCGAGATTTCTGCAACAGCCCGAGTTAAAAAAAATGCATACAGTGAGAACAACTTTTCTATAGATCTTATTTTATTTTGTTTATTTATTTTTTTGGTACTGGGGATCAAACTCGGGTCCTTGTGTGAGGCCTGAGTGACTCCATTTTAAAATTTGGCCCCATCTTAGAGTGAGGTGGCCTGGACATAAACTCTAGTTCCAAAAAAAACCACAAGATGTACTTTGGCCACCTGCCTGTGATAATGTTCAGCAGTCCCCTAGCAACTAGCCTAGCAACAGCTAATCAATAGCTCCCCCAAAGTCCCAGATGCTCTTCTCCATGGCTTGCAACAGCTAATCAGTAGTTACCCCAATACCCCAGTATCCCAGATGTTCTTTTTGATGACTTGAGCAACTATTTGCAGTTCAGCACGCAAGGCATAGCCAACCAGGTTTAAACTTTCAAAACTTGCTAAATGCTAGCCAACCGTGTGATTTGCGTGTGATTTGAAACCCCGCGCCTTTTTGAAAACCCCGCGCCTTGCTGTAACCTCTATAAAAACCCCTGGTGTTTTAGAGTCGGGGCTCTCAATCCTGACCTGCTGCGTCGGAGACGGTTGAGAGTCCCTGCTCGAGCTTGAATAAAGGACCCTCCTGTGTTTGCATCAGAATCGGCTCCTCGGTGGTCTTTGGGGACTTCGCCATCTGGGCACAACACTTGCTCTTGCGCCGCAGGCGGTGAAACCACGGGGAGCTAAATCCCCGGCCCCTAGATTCTTTTTTTTTAAAAGAAGAATATCATGAATACAAACTACAAACTTAATTATCTGGTAAATATTCCTTCTTCACTGGGGTATATTCCCAGACTCACAAGTAATTGTTTTCTAGATGGTTGGCTCAAAACTATCACAAGTTAAGATTGTACTTTCAGAAGCATGGCACTTTACATATAGTGGGACTTATGTGTTACCAGAGCTTTGCAATTACCAAAAGCCACCCATAAGCAACTAGAAATGCTTAAGCATACACTAAAAAGATCTGTATTTAAATGTCCTGTTTTAATGTTTTCTAAACTAGAATCAAAGAAAGTCCCTTCCTCAAGGCTATAAAAATGAAAGTGGTATTTATAAATCAGTGATCAGGCAAGTAATGATTAATTACAATGTATAATTAAAGAATTTCTATCTATGAAAAAACTAACTATAGGAATTACCTTCACATTCCATAAAATGAACTAGAAATATTTGAAATAAATGAAAAAAAAAGAAGAATTTCCTATGTTGTCAAAAGTCAAGGGAAGAGATGATAATTAAGAAGAGAAAATGGCCACATTTGTTCTACCTTCCAGCCTGGGGACAGTTTCTGAGCCAAGCACCATGAGCTGGTTTCACTCAACAAAGAGACAGATGACATTTTTGCATCATGTTTATATCTCTGAAATCATACTGCTTGTAGGGCCTGGTGGTGCACATCTGTAATCCTAGCACTCAAGAGGCTGAGGCAGGAGGATTGCTTTGAGTTCAAGCCCAGGGAGACCATGTCTCAAAAAAAAAATCATACTGCTGGTTCAGAATAAGACAAAGTGAACACACCCCACCCTACTCTTCCCATACTTATGATAAAGAAATACAGACAAGATTCATGAGGCACTTGACAGAAGGTTGGAATGGAGATAAGAAAGGGAGCTGGAAAGGGAACTTGGGACTTGAGTCATACCATAGCATCAAGTTTCCTGTTTCAATTTGTTTTGATTCTTGTTTTGCCTCTAGTAAATAGAATATTAATATTCCATAAATTCAGCTACTGTCTTATCAATTAGCACATTTTAGTGCTGCATAATTTTTATACAAAATAGCTTCTCAATAATAAAAAGTGAGAAGACATCCATAGCATAGGGGATCTTATCCTAGAACATTACCTAGTGAGATTAAATCACCGATTATAAGAAATCCCTTTCATCTCTGAAGGTCATCATTTTTACTTGTACCAAATATATTCTTCCTTGTAACAAAACTCTTTTTTTCCTACTGTCAGACTTTTCCTATAACACTAAAGATCCTCCAATTGATAACTGTTTGCTACAGTCAATAATGTTGTATGTTTTACTCCACATTATTTAATTCAACACCAGAATGTGTGATCATGGTATATGTAAAGTTTGCTAAATACCATTATACATATGGATAGATAATATAACAGTTCACTCTAGTTGGGAGAAGCTTAGGCCTAAAGGCAAAACTCTCCTTCTGAGGAAATAGTAATAATTAGGATGCTGATCAGCCTCAGGTAGCAATATTCAGGCTCAGGGGTAGATAAAGTGTGCTATGGTAGAAGATTAAATAAATCATGAAGACACCTTGCAGATGAAACCCCTGGAGCAGTCATTTTGGTTTATGAACTGATTCCAGCTATGGTCAGCGCTCTCTTGAGTACTTCAACTTTACCATTTCCTTTGAGCTATTTCATGATAAATTTCCAAACACAGCAAAAAGACTTGGACTCTAAATCTAAAAAGAAAGTACTAATACAGTAATTCTTTAATTTACAGAAAAATTGCCAGGTTTTCATAACACTGGTGGAAAAACTATGTATCACAATAAAACATATGAATGAAAACACCACAGAAATCTTCGCATCTCATTTCTGGAAAATAGTAAACCCACATGCCTGACCTAGTTTGTTGCTTAAAAAAATATTTGTCACAATAAGGACATAATGAGGCTCTGTGGAACTTCTGCTTCACAGTCTTTTGCCACTTGAAAGAAGTGCACATTGTGGAAGCCATAGAGCACTCTGGTGCCTGGAATGGCCACCCCCAGGCAATCAGCAGGGCTTTTGGGTGAGAAGGGGCCACACTCACTCAAGCCTTCCATATCTGGGGATAAATCTGCTGAGCCTGGTCAGCTTTGTATTCTTTCACCTTTGTGCTTTTACTCATTGCTTTTCTTTAGTTCCCACTCCCCTCATCTCCCTTGTTTAACTGCAGTATAACTAAAAATAATAAATGCAATCAAAAGAAGCAGTCATGATGAAGGAGTTACATGAGAATCAGTGGGTATTGGGTGAATTTTCCAGGTGGGGGAAGGAACTCCAAGAACCTAAAGAAAGCTCAGTGGCCAACATATAGTATTTTGACAAATAAAAAAAAGAAATTAAAGGACAAGATAAATTTTGAAGACAAATCATTTATCAAAATCACAAGATACAAAGACAAAGTTGTTCTTAGAAATAAAACAAAAGCCTTCTTACTTGCCATGGGACAGAAAAAGTCTAGCAGAAAGAAAACAAAGTACCTAAACTGATACTTGTAGATTAAGTTTTATTGTAGAGTTTGGGGAAAAGGTCAACTTTGCAACAGAGCTTTGAAGACTGAGCTTTTAGAGAAGGGCATTAGAAGGAGAGATTAAAGGAAATCATTGCATTGAATTAAACAAGTAGAAAATGACTGGTATTTACATTTTGGTTTTGTCTTAGTATCTTAAAAAATTGTTTTGTAAGAGCAAGTATATTATGTAGCAATAGAAGAGGAAGTGTTTTTTTTTCTTTAGGACTTGACTTAAAACAGTTTTATCTTTTATTATTTATATTTAAATGTCCTATCAGTGTATGTTTGTGATACATAATGAATATATTCATCATGCTGTCTTGACACATACACATTTCACATCTTGATCCTTTTTACTTCTCTCCCTTCCCTCCTGGCTCCTTCATTCCCTGAGTTCCCTTCCATGTCCACAAAGTCTGTGTTCCATTTTCCCATCATATTTCGTTTATTTTGGTCTTTAAATTGAGGAATTTCTCAAAATAGCTACTTTGAAAATACAGTTAGAATGAAGCATTTTATTCTACCATCTTACTCTCATTGATTTGCATAAAAATCCTTCTCAAATCAAATATCATACTATTTTTGAAGAAATTCTTATTTCTACCCAAAGGATAAAGTTTCACAAACTCCCTTGGAGCTACCTGATTCTATACTGAGTGTAGAATGATGTAGAATGAAAGAGAATATCATGAGTTTCATTTTTGCTTATGTCTGCTAATGTTTCAGCTAAGACAAAAAAAAAAAAAAAATGAGATGCATCTTTGTCCAAAATAGAAAACTAGTTGTTTTTAAGGAAAAAAATAATGATAGCAGCATATGTTTTTACTTTTTCCTAGACCTTACACTATTTCTAATTCTATTATTAAAAAAACATTAAAACACCAAGGAAACTGAACCAATCAGAGCAAAGAATCTCTGTAAGATAATCAACTGAGTCCCAGAGGATTTACGCATATGTTAGATTGCAGTGCCCTTCACACCTACTCAGAGCTCACTTCTAATAAGGCAAACTCAGTGGTGAATCTCAGAAACTGCCAATACTGTCAACATAAAAGGATGCAATCTGGTGTACTTGATACACTGAAGGACATAAGAAAGCCCTGTATTTCCCCACTTGTGTTTTATTGTTTTATTTCAGAATGTGTTGGATGAAATTATAATTACATGCTGTTATAATGCTCGTCATCATTTTCTTTAAAAATATAAACAGTACATTAAAATGGAACCGAAGAAACGGAAAAATATCACCATGAAGAACAAAAGTTAAATAGAAAAAATAAAATCAAATTAAGTGGATGCTTCTTAATACAAGTCATAATAACAGAAATTTTGAAGGGTAGTAGGAGCTATAAAACCAATTCCTTGCTTAAAAAGTAGCTTATAAATTAATATAGTGGAGAACAAATACAAAGAAGTGATTATAAATAACCTTACATGATAAAAATTAAAAAGAATTTGAGCATAAAAGAAGAGATATATGGGCTATTAATGACAATTTGCAATAAAAGAAACAAATAATACCAAAGTAAAAGAATGATTTGAACCATATTTCAGAAAAATAAGTATAGTAATGTGGAATTTGAATTCAAGTCTTGAAGAATTGGTGGTTTTAAACAGTGTATCTTATTTTATATATATTGAATGTGTAAAATTTGAATAGTTATTTTACATATTTATATAACAATGGCCAATAGTAAAATATTGGCCATTGACTGTTTCTTACTATTGTTTCTATGCCAAATTTTTCCACATGAATTTTTTCTTCTGATGGCAGCTTCATGCCCACCAGGAGAGGAAAAAACTCTGAGAGTGCCCAAATTAGGTCATTGTCTTGTGCCAAGTGATCACTCCTACTGGGCACTACTGGGAGAACCATTGATTTCTTTTGCATTTCTTATCTGCTGACTTCCTTCCCTCTTTCTCTCCTGGGATTCCTTTTATTCTATTTCTGTCCCTATTCATCTTGCCTCCCTTTTCTCCCTTCAATAAGTAAGAATTTCTCAAGCATTTTGGCCTCTTGGAAATGAACAAATTGGAGAAAATAGGTTTTATAATATTTTTTGACTTTTTATCTGAGAAAATAAATATACTCTTAGTCAAGCAAATATATGAGGGGCTGCCGGAGGCCCGCCATTCCATCAGTCAGAGCAGATCCCAGGGAGCAGCTGTGTGGCCCTGACCAGCACTAGTGTGGGGGGATCCCAGCTGGGGTTTTGTTTTGACCCCAGAGGCTCTGGCACACCTGCCCAAGCCAAAGGCCAGCCCAGAAAGGGGCTGAATGGGCACATAGGGTTCAGCCAGAGGCTCACCATTCCATCAGCCACAGCCAGAAACCTCTCTGGAGAAGAGCTGTATAGGCACACAAGTAATACCCAGAGGATTGCCCCCACTGATAAGTGCAAAGAGACCATAGCCAAAGCCTGTGTGGACAACAGAAATTGGGGTACACAGCCCCCAACCAAAGGCCCTCTCAGACAACAGCTACATAAGGGCCCCAGCAAGAGGCACACCAAGATACCATCCCAAGTGTGATCAGGCCTGAGCCAGAAGCCCACCCAGACAACAGGTCAGCTCAGGGATCCAGAAGGCCACCACTCTGAACCCAGGAATTGGTGTACTGGTGAGCAGTAGAGTAAAGGCTGCTCAGTGGCTTGCTGAGAATTCAGGATCACAGGGTGAACAAAAAGTCACCTCAACAAAGATGCAGCAGGCAGCATCTGTTGAAATGAGAAGACACAAAAATAAGTACCCAAACCAGACTTCCAGATCACCTCAGGGAACCTAAAAGGGCAAAGAGATAGAATAATCTGATACTCATCCACCAAGACTCCCTGAACTGGCAACAAATGGGGACCTGAAAAAATTAAATCAGAAATAATTTCTCAGATAACAGCAGAAATTGTGCCCATAGTGCAAGACATGATTAATAAATCTAGAGTGAACACAGATAAAAAAGTAGAGGAGGTGAGAAATACGGTGGAATCCCAACACAAGAAAGAAATGGAATCCATAAAACAGATGCAAAGTGATTTCCAGGAGATTAAAATCTCCATTGAGGTTTATGTAGCAGAATGGACCAATGGGAGGATAGAATTTCAGATAGAGAAGATAAGATTGCAGTTAGTGACCAGGAAAAGAAAATTTTATTTAAAATAGTAAGGGACCATGAGAAAACAATCCAGCAGCTGCTAGACAATGCAAAGAAGAATAACATCAGAGTGATTGGAATCAAGGAAGAAACAGGAGAGAGTGCAGATGACATAAAAAAATTGTTCACAGATGTAATGGCAGAAAACTTCCCAAGCAGGGGAAGAGAATTTGACATACAGATAAGTGAGGCATATAGGATTCCAATTAGCCTTGATAAAAAAAAAAA
>NW_004624867.1:3568270-3585201 GCF_000247695.1 Heterocephalus glaber
GGAGGGCTAGGAATGGGGAAAAAATAAGAACCAAGATGCATTATGTAAAGGTACAATTCCCAATGAGAAATGTAATTGTGTTGTATTCCACATAATGTACCAGTAAAAGAATTTAATACAGTGCAAAGAAATATAGAATTTTGGGCAGGGGATTTAGCTCAGTGGTTCTGCCACCTGCCTTGCAAGCACAAGGATCCGAGTTTGATCCCTGGTACCAACAAAACAAAACAAAACAAAACAACACAAAATAAGTAGCAAGCTATCTGGTAACACTGGGGTCATCAGAGGCAAGAGAAACAATAAAATGAAATACACCTGTTACAGGATAAGACCTTAGTAACTGTAATAGTAAGTACTGTGATCCATACAATAAATGCTTTTAGAAAACCTTTCAATTAGGAGAAACATACTTCATTTCTTTAAACACATTGGACCTAATTCTGAGCTTAATGATATATGCTGGAATTATTTTTGTTTTCAGTAGGAAATATGAATTTCAATATTTTACATCTGTTAAATGAGAAACCAATATTGATGGCTTCCTAATATCAGTCATACATGTTAGAATCCAATACTTCTCATGATTAAAATTCTTTAGTTTAGAGGCATACAAAATATGTTTCACACTTGTGACACTTAATGTTGGTGTCTGATTCAAATAACCTTCTTTTCACTACTTCACAATAACTAGCAGTTGTATCACTTCTGACAGGTACATAAATGATATATTTCAGGTAGTTATCAAGGTAAAGCACCATGTTTATTACAGTGTTTATGTATTTGTAAATTATTTAACATAAGTAAAATTGTGCTGCCGTATTTATTAGGTATCTATCTTTATTTTACATGTTATTGGCAATGTTTTTGCATTTAATAACCCTAATTTCATGTTTCCCATAAGGCTTAACCTTTAGATTTTACGTAGCTCATTGATTTTTTTTGGCACAAGTCAGAAAATAGCAGAAGTTACTGTATATGTATGTATATATATTTATTTAATTCATTATGATCTGAAATATGTAATTTATAAGATAACTTCTTACTGAGAAGTAATATCTGTTTCAGTCAACTATTGTTATGTAACAATTCCTGGATTTAATAACAGAGACAGATACTATTTTGGTCTCTCTCAGGGTTCTGTGATTTGATCAGGCTACACTTGGCAGTTGTGCTGAGTATCACCTGGCTCCTCTGCAGCTCTATTGCTGGACTGGCAGGCTCTCATGACAGTACCCCTCTCTCTAGATATCCCCAAGACTTCTTGTCTCCACCTGGATCTCCACATGTTATTCCTGACAAAGTAGCCGAACTCCACATTCCTTACATGGAAAAGCAGCTTCTTGTGAAGCACAGAAGGGACAACTGCCAGGTGTTTTGAATCTTAGATCTGGAACTCATTTTCCCACCTGTGATAGGCCAAGCAGCCAAAGGTGAGCCTGACTTCAGGAGAGGAAAATTAATACTCCCTCTCAAGAGGTGAATAGCCAAAACTCCATGATTATTTTCCAATTCATTATAATATTTTTAATAATATTCATAGGTGAATAACATGAGATCGTAGAGCCAGAATGTACTTAGCAATAATTGATCTAATAGCATCAATTTATATGAAAGCTTTGGAGCAAAATATGACAATAAAAGTGTTAAAGCTATGACACTCTCAACGTTCTTATGCCTTATGGCCCTTGGCAAGCTTCCCGGGTATAGTAGGCAATAAATATACACTTATTGACATAGCACTTTATTGAAAAAAATCAAAGTTAATTTTGTAATAATACTTTATTTTATAAAGCACCTAAGATTCTAACTTGTTAGAAACGTGCGAATTTTACAAAAGACCTTAAGTCTTGAAAGTAATTGTAGAAGATAGCAGGAAATGATATTCCAGGACATTTTAATTATTTTCCCATAATTACTATGCTTTCTTACCATGGACACACACAAATACACACACACTAACACACAGAGAAAGAGATAAATGGAACACACACATATACACACAGAAAAATGGAGTGGAAAATATAAAGTAAATACTATTATTCCTGAGGCATGACATCTTCATGTCTAATATCAATTTACTTGTGCTTTTGAAAATGACTTGTTACATCCATGTTACACCAAAATATTCTTATTTCAAAAAGTTTAACTGTGTAAATAGACATTGCTAAAATTCTGCAAAAAATAAATTTGGATAGGAAACCTTATTTTTATTACAAAAATGTTATCTTGAATGAAAACAAAGGTGATATTAATTCATGCCTGAATTTAAAATTAAATACACTAACAAAATTCATTATCTGTAAAACAGCACAAAATGAAACATTCTAATAGTTTAGGTAAGGTGCATAATGAAATGCCTTTAAACTCTCCTGAACTTTTGTTTTGTCCATTTACCTCAGGTTAGTTTCCCTCACTAGTATTGTTGAAGCCCATAAGTATTTTCATTTAATAATATCTATATTAGTTACTTCAATATAAAAACATCAGTGAGATTTGTATTCTGTAATATAACTCCTGTCTGCTCTCTTTTTTGACTCCTAGGAGTTATAATTTTGAAAGACATTCTTTTCTGCTATTCATTGTTTTATAAATCTAATTGCCTATATTGATTTTTCTTTCATGTACAGTATGTATTTATTGTGTTTTTGGTTTTTGGAATTTATAATTAACCATTTTCCTACTGAGGTGTTTCTCTTTCTTATCATTTTGCTAGATACTAATTCTACTTTTTAGATACTAATTCTTCACAGTGAAACAAATATAAATTAATTGGAAATTATAGCCTTTGCTTTCTTTTTCTAGTAACATTTAATCATTTCTATAGTTAGTATAACAAATTAATCTTCTTATAAATTCAATCTCCTTTCAATAATATTTCCTTTTTACTGGCATGAGTTGAAGGCTGGCCTAGGCTACCCAGGGAATTCAAGGCCAGCCTGAACTACAGAAGGAGAGCCTGCCTCAAAAAACTAAAAAAAAAAAAAAAAAAATTTCCTTTTTTTGTTATACATCATCAGTAGAATCTCCATTTCTTAATAAATGAAGTTCTAGTGTCTCTGCCAACAGAAAATTATCTGAAACTTCTTACAAACTTGATTTAAGAAATATCGTTCACATTTTACAAAAAGGTTTATGTAATCTCCTTTAGAAGATACCAAGTCAGTAGGTCATGTTTCTTTTCTGTTTTTGTTACTGTATAATAGGAGGTTAGTATCCTCTGAATGACCACATAATGGTCATGAGACTACATCCAGTCAGATGCTCTATAAACATGGGATTAAAAATAACTACACCTCCTTATTCACATGGCTGTTATAAGAACATAATGAGCCCATGGATGTGAAGATACTTTACAAATTATAGAACATTACTCATTTCAGTTTCAATTTATTTGTTTGAAAAACATGAAAATTAGATTTAATTATTTCTAAAGTCTCTACTGGCTACAATTGAGATCTTTAAAAATATTACTAACACTCATTGATCTAAATAGAGAGATTATATAATAAAATATGAGTAGTACACTCTCTTCTGAATATTGGAATTCCTCATCATCAGTCAACAAGGTGTACTCTGCCTGACAGCTCTGAGGCAGGGCATGATGGGAGAAGACAAAAGTGTTCTACACGATTTTAGCCTTCTCAACTGAGTCATACAGTTGGAAGACAGTATAGTTTCTTTGAATAACTAAGTATGGATCTGTAACATAACTTAACCGTAATATAACTTAATTAAAATACTTAAATATATTTGTGTAACTTTTCTCTCATCTGTTCCTGTAGTTCACTTCTTATAGGAAATGAATTTTTCAGTCACTCGCTTTAATTAAATAGAAGAAAATTTTACTTGTTCTGTTTTCCTCTCAGCTTTCACATTTGCTATCTGTAAAGGATATTTTATGTTGTTTATTTTCTCTTCTTTTTTATTAATATTTAAATGGACAACTTGGCAAGTTAGCAGTTTAGAGTTAAAGAGAGATAAATTTGTATTTAAATTCAGCTTTCTCATTTTTGTCTGTGGTCCTGAGCAAGTTCTTCAGGCTTTCTTAACATCAAATTTCCTTTCTATGAAATAACATTGACTTCAGAGATCATATACATTATTTATGAAAATTAACAGGAATTTACCATGCCTAACACAATAAGACCTCAATAAATTCATACTACTTACCATGATCATTAGAGCATGAATAAGGATAGTATAATTTTAAAAGGTGTTAATGAAGTTAAAATGTTTAAATGATTTTTCTTAAAATTTATATAGACAATGATTAGGATCAGTTTTGTCATTCATTTATTCAAAAATATTGAAGTTCATACTGCCTGCCAAACCCACCTAGTGGTAGACTGCAAAGCAATGGATCACACAGGAAAGCTCCCTGCCCTCATTCAGCCATTCTCCAAATGAGGAAAATCATAAAATCAATGCACACATATCCAATGACAAATCCAGTTGTGTCATACAGAGTGGCAGAGTGGACTTGCAGAAAGTATGCTTCTGTGATAAAGGGGATGAAGGAAACACTTTTTACTGTAGCTTTGGATTGCGTCCAATAAAATGAGAATGGCATTCAATGCAACTATCCAGCTAAGAGACCAAAGGTGGAAAAAGCTTGGTGTGGTCCAGGGAGAGAAAGAAAGATCTGGGGACTGGAGTACAGTGGGCACCACCCACCCTGAGTAACCTTAGCTTGGAGAGACAAGCAGGTTCAGATAATATGGAGTCTTTTAAGTGATAGATGAGTTGGATTTTATTCTAATTTCAGGATGCAAGGTCCTTAGAAGTAAAGTGGTCTGGCTTTATGTGAGTTTTTAAATCATGATACTTCATGTTCTTGGGAGAATGGATTTTAAATTATGTAGGAGGTGAAAACAGTCTGTCATCCATAGAGTTAGACCAGAAGCTGAAATTAAGAATGGGGAGCTGTTAAGAGGACCATGGCAGTGAAGATTCTAAGGTATAATCAGATTTGAGATTGTGAAAAGAGTGTTTTAGAATATGTGTTAATAATTATAGGCAGGGAGGAACTGAAATAGCAAAAACAGGGGAAGCTGGGCCGGGTCACAGGCATTAGGGCTGAAGTCAGGTGGATGGAAGGGGAGTCCTCCACAGGGATGTGTGATCGAGTGCACAGACTGGCCTTGACAGCATGGATGCCAGTGATAGAACTTGATTGTAACTCCGTCACTTACTGGGTTTAAACCCTCTATTCTTTAAATTCCGTATATATGGTATTAAAATCATAATGTCTATCTCATCATTTGCTCTAAGGAGTTAATGTTCTGAGATTATTTAGAGCAGTGTTTGGAAAATGATATGTCTTATTGTTGAGATATGAAACAATAATAACAACAACAAAATCCTTTTATAAAGACAAGTCTTAATCACTGTAGTACAAAAGTATGTGTAGACAGGAGAGGAGTAGCAATGAAATACAGAGAAGTGACCCAGTTTGAGATGTATAGTAGGGTTAGAGATGCAATAATGTGTCATGAACAGTGATGAAAAGATTGGATTTTTACCATTTTCAGAGGTTTTGCAACCTCTGAATGCTGAAGTTTCACCATGCTTGAAATGAAAATTGTAGAGGGCACTCATCATTTTCCCTAAGGTTTAAAAATATAATAGACTGTATGCATTAGTTCTTATTTAAAAAGAAGGTGCAGGATTCTACTTTGAACATGATAAGTTTGAAATTGGTTTTCAGGATACAAATAAAGATGTGTATGTATTGAATAAATAGACCTACAATTCAAGAAGTATTAAAACTCAAGCTATATTCTGAGAATTCATTGGCATGATGATAGCATTTAAAGCATAAGGACGTAATTACATAGCACATGTTTGCTGTAAGGAATAAAAACTCAGTGTGGGGTGAGGCAATTATTATTAAGCAGAAAGTGATTAAAAGAAGTAGAGAAGAAGCCAAAGTAAAGGGTACAGTAGGTACAGATTAGATTACACTGATCTAACAGGAAGTAAGGAATAGTTCTTTACCTCAACAATTTTTTTAAAAAAGTTTCCTTACTTATCAAATGATCTCATTTGAAGTTCTGTATTCCAAACTGCATCATCCATTTAACATTTTGATTATATCCCTTCAAATCAAAGAGTAGATTTCTTCGGGATATGATATATTTCTTTTAGTCTGTTACTGCTCCTAATTTGATGAGATACAAATAGAAATGACTCATTTTAATGCCCTCTGTAATTAAAAATAATGACTAAAGTACTTTGCCTTAGTACCTCATAATAAATTCACTACTGGAGATCTGAACTATGATGTTCTATAATGGGCATTTAACCCAATTAAATGTAGCATTCCATTTCTGGAATGCCCATAACACTGGAGAATAATAAAAAATTTTCTCTTCAAATTTTTGTTCCTTGTATTATTCTAGGTAACATGTATGAATTTCATGCAAAAATTCAGAAAACTACAACTTTCTGTATAAATGAATTAAGTGGGCTGCTCACTTTACTGGCCTCCCCCTCTACTTTAACCAATAACTTACTTTGGAAAGCTGATCAGTGCTCAACATCAATACTGCAAGTGCATCTTAATGTATGCATGTGGACTCTAAGAATTGGCTGTGTGTTAAAAAAAAGAGCAGATGTAAATACACAATATAATAGCTTTACGAGTTATGCAGATCAATGGTGAAATTGTGGAAGTACACTAGGGACAAGCAATACCTTTGGCAGTTACTTAGCATAACTGAACTGATCAATGTGCAGTTTTAAATTTTTAAAAATATGTAAAATAAATGCTGGTACCAGGACACTACTAAATACTGTGAAATTGCTAATAGTAAATAGGAGACACTAATATGTTACTTGTGAGGGAATAAGTTCCACAATCATCAAACTGAAAAAAACAAACCAAGGCACAATATAATGATAGAGGAGTACAACTGGTTTATATAAAAATATAACTAATTCTAGATGGTTCCACCAAACTTATCACTTTGGATTCTATGTTTAGGCCATATTATATAACTTATCAAAGGTCACATAAATAGGTAATCTGTTTAATCAATTATTCAAGTGAAAATGTTCCTGATAAGCTAATCAGAGTGAGCATTGCTGGAGAAGGGAATTCGAGAATGGAAGATGGAGAACAAGAGTGAAAAGCTTTATTGCCTCTCACACTTCTAACTCTGTACCATATACATGTATTACCTGTTTTAATAAATACACCAAAAGTTTTAAATTTTTAAAAATTGCTATATATTTTAAATAAGTTTATTATGACATTTCCTATTTTTCACATACATTTTAAAGTTTTTACTTCTAATATTGTCAAAAGTTATTATTTGTGCTTTTTGAAATTCTTGAAAGGATTCACTAGCAAACATAAAGAGTTTTAAAGTGCTACTTACATATGAAACATTATTAGAACTTCTATGCACATACACATAATACAAACATATATTTAGAATAAATTAAACCATTCTATTCATTGTAATTTAATTAAACATGGGCTGTTATTTGTTTCAATTAATACTCAAGTTCTCAATTTGAGAGTTGTTTTTCAGTATTAAGCCCAGGGCATTTACATTGATCTACATCCCCAGTCCTTTTTTTGTTTTGTTTTGTTTTTCTATTTTGAGACAGTCTCCCTAAGTCCCTAAGGAACCCCGTCTGGGCTCAAATTTACAGTCCTCCTCCCTCAGCCCTCCAGAGTGCAGGGATTAAAGGTGTGTGCCACCAGGCTGGCTTCAATTTGAGATTTCTGATGGTTGTAATTGCAATTTTAAGAGATCCTGATGTACTTATTCTCCTCAGTTTCTTTGATGAACTGAATAAAATATAATGTCACAAAAAATATTTTCCTACAGTTTGTTTCATAATTGTTTTCTGACTGAATATGTACTTTGTCTTGTAGTTAAGAAAATAACAATAAAAACACAATCTGTAGGGTGATGCGTTGAAATGATTTTTTAAAAAAATGTTACAGTTTAATAAGTGAATAAAAACTTGTTTACTTGCTTAAATACGCTTTCTGAACATAAAGATTCCTTTTCTTGTAAAAATGTTCTCCTCAAAAGCAATTAAATTTGGGAACATACTTACCTCCTGATGCCTATGCATATGGTTGGATACCTTACTCAAAAGACATAAACAGCTGCTGTACTCCCACATTATGTGTTTTGCAAAATACTAAAGAGTTCTGGAGTGCATTGATAAGGAGATGAATGACTTGCAAATTTCTTATAAAACTATGTAATAATTTATGCTACTTTGGATGTAACCAATGATAAAAAAATTCTGACAAAAATGATAGGAAATTCAGTATTAATGCCATTCAGGTCAAGACAAAGTCAAGAGGAGAGAGATTGGGTGCCATTCTGAATAGCAAAGGCAGTTCGATATTATCACCAAGGAACAGAGTGGAGAGGTTAGTGGGGTGAAGAATTACTAAAGAGAAACATCTAGAGTAGAGAGACTCTTATTACACTATCTTAACTTCATTTTTTCTGAAGGCAAGTCTGGATGATTGGTTATCAATGATGCGGCAGGGGGAATTCTTCCTAAACTGATTTAGCAGGATTTTTCCAACATCTGGATTATACAAGCAAGGTTGGAGACCAAAACACAAGGCCTAATTGAAAAGATGGCACATAGGGCCTTGACTAAAATTTGTTCATAGAGTATCTTTGCCTCCAATCTGAATATGGCAGAGAGGCCGAGGATTTAGCTTAGTGGTTCTGCCACCTGCTTTGCCAAGCACAAGGTATCGAGTTTGATCCTTAGTACCCAAAAAGAGAATATGGCAGAGAGAACTTTTTATTAATAGAGTATGAGGCACAGCAAGAACACTTATATTTCTATTAGCATGTGGCCCTGCCGGTCCTGCCACACCTGAAGAACATTAACATGGACTTCTTGTTTCTTTCTCTAGTTAGCTGAGTTGTTTTCTTTATACTACACTCTGACCATAAGGGAACACATACTATTTGGAGAAAACCAGGCAAAGACATCTGTAAAAAGAAACCAAACGCCCTGCTGGCAGAGTGTAAACAGTGACAATGTGAGGAATTTGTCAGTTCTTGCACAGATGGTGTACTTTCTTCACCAATTATTTGTGTTTGCTCACAGTTTCTGCTTAGCTTGTTATAAAATATCAAAATATAATTTGTGATTGTCCTTTTTATAGTAGCCATTTATCATTATAAACTTCTCTTTTGGCCCTCTTTTGCTGTATTCTATAACTTTAGGTATGCTGAATATTGATTTTCATTTGTCACAAGATATTGTCTGATTTTAAAAAGTTTCTTCTTCAACAATGGTCATTTAGGGGTGTGCTATTTACTTTCCCACATTTGTGAATTTTCCAACTTTTCTTCTATCATTTATTTATAGTTAAATATTATTGTGGTTCCAGAAAAAATTCTGTATAATTCAATTTGTATGTGATATTTACAATAGTACAAGTCACATGATCAGAGAATATAATAATGGATATTATGAGCTGTGGGGTGAAGGAATAAGGAGTAATAAAGTTGATTTATGCTAAATGAATTAAATTCTAGGGATCTGTAACATACTTCCCGTGCTTAACAATTTAATGTTGTTCATTTTAAAATTTCTTAGGAAAGTAGATGTCTTATTAAGGTCCTTACCACATAGTAGGAAGTAGAGATTAGACACTAAGCAATTTTGTGAGATGATAAATTTGTCTATAGAGTTGATTATGTTGATATCATGAATGTTTGTACATGTCCACACTTATCAAATATCGCAAATTAAAGATGAATATTTCTTTTGACATCCATTGTACTCCAAATAAAGATGTTAAAGTGGAAAAATAAATAAGTGAAACGTCTTAGGCTAAATGATGTTGGCGCACAATTTATCTTGTATTCACCACCTTATTTACCATTGTTATATAATTATGTTAAAATGGAGCACCTTGTTTTAAATTTAAGGTACTATATAATTATTCAAAACAAGAAAGATACAGACCTTCGATGACCTTTCTTAGATATTCTAGGTTGAGAGGTTTTCATTCTTAAAATTTATTTCTGCCAGCTTCCCTAACAAAGTTGTAGTCATAAGACTATTATAAAATTAAAGCACAGGAACATGATCAGGAGAGGATTACTCACAACATCTTAATATTGACATGATCATAGAGTGATTATCTTCATTTCCTTGGGATTCCCTGTTTGTGAGTGGCAGGAAGACAGAGGGAGATAGATTTACCACACATGTGAGGTGTCCTAGAGTGCTTGAGGAACAATTGACTTGTCTTATATCATGGTCATGAAAACCATGCTGTATCTGTGCAACAGTTAGGGAGGGGAGAGCTTTGGGACGGACCATAATAAGGGACACTGGGGTGCCTAACAGCAAAATAATTGCTGCTCTTTGTTGAGTACTCACTGTGTTCAAGGCGTGAGGCTAAGAGATTGTTCTGTACTGTCTTACTGAATTCCTTGAATTAGAGAAAATGTTACCTTTGTTTCTAGATGACTAGCTTAAAGGCGCCCAAGGTCACACTTCAGAACAGTCTTAACTCATTTCAGTCTTAGCCTGTGTCTGGTGATTTAGGAAACTGAATTTTCTGTTACTACTGTTTATTTGGCAATCCAAGGCTAAGGACCCTGAATGGCAAGAGTTTGCTACCCCTTATTTGTAAGTTTGTTAGGATTATGGTTTTTTGAAGAGAAATAGTATTTATAAATTCCAAATAGAGTCATAGGATTCATTAAAAATTTAAATAAAATGACACTGGACTTTAAAATGTATACTTATCTCTAAACTGCATGTTATGTAAAGTACACAGGGCTTAGAGTTTTTTAAGCTGGATTTAAATTCAGGCTTTCCCCCTCAAATGTATTAGTCTGCAGTAAATTACTTATGCCTTCTAAATGTCTTTTACATCATTTGTAAAATAGATCTGATAATGAGTTACCACCTTATTTATAGCAATTAAATTATATAAATCTTACAAAGTACTTAACACAGTGCTTGACACTGGTAAATTTATTCAATACGAGAGTAAGAAAGTCTATGGATTAAATACTAGGGAATTCTAAGTAATACATGTGGAAATATAATATTCCTAAATACATATTTGCTATAATATAAACGATATATTTTATTTATTTTTTGAATGAAATGGTAAATTAATTTTCATGTTTTTCAGGAATTAGTATATTAATAACTCTAATGAGAGTTTTTAAAAGGGAGGAATAAAAGTTTTAGTTCTCTCTTCTCTGACAAATGTAGGCAAGTAGTGAAATGAAGGGACCACGAGGCACCAGGACAATTTAGCCATGGCCAAGCAAATTCCAAGTGGACTTATCATGCTTTCATGAAGTAAAAAAAAACAGACATTTGTAGAAAATTTCAGTTTTGATATAAGTAAAATAGCTCCAAAGTAAGATGCAAGAAAATCAAATAAGGGAGAGCTATGGACAATAAAGGGTAGATGTCATTTGGAATTTTTGCATAATTCAAATGTATGGATATTTTCCCTCAAATTTTACTGTAATATTCTTAAAAGTGCATTAGATACCTGAATCATATTTTTATTTCCAAAAATGTCAAAATCAAGCATATGAAATCTGTTTCCCTGGTTTGATAAGTAAAATTTAGGCAAAGAACAATTAGAAAATGCATAAAGGGAGGAAGGGAGGAGAAATGTAAGAAAAGGTAATTTCATTGACAGAGAATAGAACAGTAGGGTGGAAAAACTGTTCATAAATCTCAACCCACATTAATCTCACTCATTTCAGAGAAGGGAAAAATCAGAAAGGAAGTGACTAGATTGCTATAGATTGCTGCAGGACTCCCACCTAGAGACTTCTGCCTGTCCTCAGTTTGAGAAAGAAAAACTGCAGAAATAACTGATGTTCATGCTAATTTCACATTCTAAGGAAGCAGAATGCTCAACACCAAGTGCATAGTGGGGCTAATGTAGAGATATGTGATTGTGAGGTGAGGAAATATCACTATCATATCACAGTCTTTCTAAGCATAGACAACAACATTTAGAAAACATGTATTTAGCAGACACTTGTTATTTACCTCAAAGGTAGCCCTGCCTGGAGTGAGGCCTATAGGGATGCTGTCCACACTCTTCTCCATCTTCCTTGTCCTTGCTGTTCAACACTAAAAACTTCCCTGAGCTTTACAGTAAATGTTCATAAGTCCCAGTGCAAGGGTGGTCATTCATTAATGACAACATTGGGGCTAACATAAAAGTGTGGTCCATTCATGAACCCACTGACCTCTCTACCACACAGCACTCACATAGTAATATAGCTGTACAGGTAATGACAAGGACAACAAGAATCTTTAGAGGAGATATGAAGAAAACATGAAAAACAATTCCTACAACTGAGCTATACTGAGCTATAAATGCAAAAACTATACTTTTTTCTGCTACACAATATACAAAATTATAAAGAAAACACATTATATTCGATTGATTATGTCTTTTGTTATGTTTCTTTAAGGCATTTTAATAAATTCAAAGTGGACAAGTTACTTTCCCAGGTAAATCATATAGACATAGTTCAGGCTGCAAAATAAATTAAAGACTTGATTTATGAGCTTGGTACAAAAATGAAATATTAACACTTTCTTGATAGAAAGGAAATGTTTCACTTGAGATTTAAGTATTCTATTGTCGGTTTCTATAGAAATGATTGATCTGCTTGATTCTGTAAAGGCACTCAATTCACAAACATAGATCAACTTATGGAATAGAACGTAACACTAAGTGTAAAATTTAAGATTTGTTATTAAACTTGTACTTAATACATTTTACTTTAAAACAATACAGGGTTGAGCTTTGCAGCCTGTGAACATATCAGCAGCATGCAATTCTCCTGAGTCTGACAACCTGGTCATATAAGTGGCAATTTGAGTTTCGTTTGCTTGCTGTTTTTGGCTATGCAGAGTTATACAGAGTACTCATATCCACTTAAGCATAAGAGCATTATGTATAAAAACACTAAGACTAAAATATTTGGTCAATTGGCCCACATGGTCAAATTTAAAATAAAGAGTTAGAATTTATCAAATTTATTTTTTCATGCAGAACCAGAAAACTGGTCCTTTGTGTGTAGCATCAAGAATACATAAGTCTTTTAACTCAGTGTATTTTCAAGTATAACCAGCTTCAAGTGCACCTTTCTATGCATTGCTAAACCCTCTGAGATCAAAAACCACTTTTCTCAAAAAATAATAGGTATGACTATAAATATCAACTCTCTAGATAGTGAAATTGGGTAAACACTGCTATAAGTTGGAACATAGAGCATTAAAATTTATTTCTGGACAGAGAAAGCATTTATGATCCCCCTTTGAAGGCCTAAGATCGCTGCTACTGGAAATTACAATTGATATTATATTATGGGGAAGAACATAACTCTGCAGTTTGTTCTCTAATCTATGAAAAAGACAGTATTTTTCATAGAAGAAACTACATAAATAAGTCTTGTAGCAGAGTTCAAAATAAATTAAAAGGATTTTAGCTTGTAACAATATCATGAAGACAGACTAGGTGAAAGACACGCTTTCATTATTGTGTCCCCAGAGAGTAGAAGAGGCTGTAACATAGTTGGGTTTTAATTCAGTTGCCTACTTACCAAATGAATTAACATATATATATAAACAAATAAATAGATATATGACATGCAGAAATCTGAAAGTATTTCACATACTAAAAAATCAGTATTTTCTTTTTAAAGTTGACAACTAGAAGGTATTATTAATTAAAACAAATATGCACTATCCATAACAGCTTAATGAGGAGACAGAAAATAAATATTCTTTAAAATATAATTTACAACTATCAGTTTACCACCCAACCAACTCTTTCTTTCCCTGAAAGAGGTAGGGAAAGCTGTGAAGGATTCTTCACATTTAACCGAATATAAGACCAGTGTCAAGGAGAGAATAGCCAAGATGAGGAAATAGTGCAAGGTCAATCTGTCCCCAGACAGACAAATAGTAAAATATTGGGTACAACTCATTTGGAAGTAGTATTGGCATGTATTAAATATTCAATATAAGCCTGATGATATGACAAGTATAGTTTTTATTTTAATAAACTCTTTGAAGAGCTACCAATTTTTTAATAATAAAAATCTTTATTCAGGTTTGGTCAGTACAGGTAAGATACTGGAGTCACAGAGCAATATGCATTAACAGGATAAAACAGTTCATAAAAACTGAGTAACTATGCACACAAATTTCTTAAACATTCAGTTGTCTAAAGAGAAAATGCACAGATGTATGGTGGGAAAACCTGTATCTAACATGGGAACTACTATAGGACTCCATCAACAAGTCCAACTTTTAGAGAAGAAAACTATTGTATTGGACACTCGGCAGTCATAAACCCACACCTACTCTAACAAGTCTGAATGGTGCAGAAGTATATAACAGCATGAGTAAGAATGCCATTACACACCACAGGTTCTAGAGACACATTTATACAGACATCATTGTGTTATACTTTAAGGAAAGATTTCCATTTGTAACTTCACATTAAATCATATAAAAATAACTTGACCCTATACAAAATGTCCTTTTAGCAACATTCAGAGAAATTAACTGGTACAATTTCCAATGTGGCAAAAGTACTGAAGCCCCCCTAAACAAAAACAAATAAACAACAACAAAAAAAACGAAACAAAAACACACACCCACAAAAAGGCAAGTTGTGACAAAAGTATGCATTAATTTTCTGGACAGTATCTTTTCCCAAATTAAATGACACTGTATAAAAATTTGCTGGAAAAATATTACAAAGCTGAACCCTGTGCATTTACACTTGAGTCCAAGCCATTCTGAACATGGCGGGAACCCACAGTTCGGTTACCTTTCCCACTCACTGCTTTCTCCTCTTGAGGGTCATGATTGGAGTCTGTGTCATTTGAGCGGTGTGTGAGAGAGTTTTCACTGCCCGTGGGAGAGTCTACACTTTCATACCCCACACTGAGTTGGTTTACGTAACCACTACCTCCTCTGCCAGTTCTCTCTTCTGAGCTATTGGAGGCCTTATTACCATTCCCTGGAGAAGAAGGAAAGCCATCCTCAGTTGTGTTCCCCTCCCTGCGAAATCCAGACCCAGACGTCCTCTGACGGGAGGAGCGGCCACTACTTGGTCCATTTGCCAGATGACTGCAGCCTTTACTTGTGGCCTCCGCCTGTTCTATAGGTTCAGAAGATGTAGTCCCGCTGGTGCTTGGGGCGGAGGCTTGAGACTGCTGCTGGTGGTGATGAGCCAACTGCTGGCGAGTCTCTTTCAGTTGCTGCTGAAGAACTAAAATGGTGCTCTGCATACCCTCTACTTCTTCGTCAAGTTGAATGATGAAGTCATTCAGTTCATCTTGACTGCTCTTAAGCTCCCTACTATATTTCTTCTGTAAAGCCAACTCTGCTTCAAGCTGTGCAATACGGCCCTAGGACAGCTGCCTTCCAAGCTCCTGGTTCTCCTGGATAAGCATTCTACACTTCGCCATTAACTTTTTGCCTGTTTGGCTATCAGGTGTAAACTTCCAGGCACTCAGTTCATTGTGGGCTTCTTCCAGTTTGTCTTTAGTCTGTTCCAGTTCACCTTTCACTTTTAGGAAAAATAAATTGATCGCTGGGTCTACCATTGTTAACCTCATCTGGGCAACACTCGGCTGCTGGACTTGCTTGAGGTACTGGATTTGAGTAGTACACTCTTGCGTCTCTTGTTCCTTGGTTCCTAGTCGCATTACAAGGATGTTTTCCCTACGTGCAGACTCTTGCTGTTGCTGCTTTAGCTTTTCTTCAGATTCCCGTAAGCCAATTAGCTCATTTGAGTTAAGATCTGTGTACTTGCCCTCCAAAGCTTGAACATATGCTTCATATTGTTTCCATCTCAGAATTAACTCATCTAGCGCCATAGCTTTGAAGTCTGTTTCACTCAATCGAAACTTTTTGGGAAGAGGTTCTTCATTGGTCATCTTTAATCCTCTGCAGACCCCAGCCGCGCAGGCGCCGCCAGTCACCCAGGCTGAGGCTGCACCCCAGCCGCTGGCCCCGCCAGCCACACTCCTTCCGTCGAACCCCATCGCTCCCCTTTATTTGCAGGTCTCGCTGCCACAAAATGGCGCTGAGGGCGAGCTACCAATTTTTTACATCTCCCTGGACTCTTTAGGTCTTTGAAGGTAGGAGAATAAAGATTAGGACAATTCACATTTAAACCATTGTTTTGTATCAGGGAAAATCGTAGTTAAATTGAATTTTGTACATTTTTAGTAAGTCGTAACAACTTTCTCCTTTTCCCTGTCATTAGTTAATATATTTTCTAATAACCCTGTGAATTTTTATTGGTTATATTGCAGAATGCCATGAAAAGAGATCTATAATTTTAGATTTGTATGCTTGTAATATAGGTTTCTTATTATCACTTATAAACAGTGAAACTAGAAATCAGAGAAATAACAGTTTGTTGATGAACTTTGTAAAGCAGATTGGTTATTACAAATTTGGACAAAATTTTCAAATGCCAGACTTCAAATTCAATAGCTGTCTCCAGGATTCCCCTTGGCTTTGTCAGTCCAGTGGCCAGGGTTAAGCTCAGATTTCTTCTCACAATTTCTCTAAGATATAGATGGAGAATAAGATGTGGAACTACTATGGAAACTTTTCTTGGATTTTCCATCATTTCTATAAACTTTGCAAAAAGTTTGTAAAAGCACAGATACCGGAAAATGAACTTGAAAAATTTTTTCTTTCTTTAACTGGCATTAATCATGTACAGATGAAGAAACTACTCTACAAAGCAGAAATTCTGTCCTGGCTCCTATCTAATAAACAGAGCAAACAATTGCTGACAATATATTGGTTTATTTTTCTTAAATTCTTTTATTGGTACATTGTAGGTATACAACACAATTACATTTCTCATTGGGAACTTGTACTTTTACATGACG